>JABUQX010039670.1:0-28974 GCA_015478945.1 Trachelipus rathkii
CAATTTATTAATAATCTAACATCTCTAACACGACCGCCAAGAGTGTCCATCTTTAGCACATTGTTTCCTTAAATTTTACACCACTTATTCTCCAGACCCATAGTTTCATATATAAATTAACACACATAAAAACAAAAAATATTCTCATAGCCTAAAATCCTGTACGCTCTCCAATGACTCCAGTCTCTTTATATATATTATATATATTATATATTATTATTATCAACTATAATAGTAATAGGTAATAGTGATAATAATCCCCTAACACATCTTATATATATAATATGATATTATATATAGCTATAGCTAGTGCTGAGTATATAGTACTATATAGTGATCTATTTATATTTATCTACATATTATATCTATACAAATCTAAGACTAAATTTGTTTCAAATGGGTATAAAAGTAACGAAAATAAGAAAATATACGACGAATTTATCATTTATAGTATATTATATATATATACCTATATACACATATAGTATAATATATGTATATATTATATATATATATTATATATAAGCACTAGTATATATATATAACTAAATATATATATATATATAGTATATATATTATATATATATTATTATTATATACTATTAATATATATATATATATATATAACTATATATATATTGGTGTAACTTTATCGGCAATCCAACTTTTTATATCTTTTAATCTATCCTTTTATCATCAGTAAACATCAAACTTTTTAAATTTCATTAACCTTGCGGAGGTCCCTGAACCAAAAGGTCCCCATATATATTTTCGTTTTGCAGAAATGCGAAAAAGAAGGTGATAATTGATACTAGTCCTATCAGATTTCGTATTATAATAACATTTAGATAAATAAATAATTTCATTAATACACTCTACTAATATTTCTACCAAATTTCGAACTTAACAGAGGCAGAATTTTCTTCACTAAACACGGCTCGAAGCAGACACAAACTGAGGAAGAGGCAGATCTTAATACTTTCAAATAACAGGAGAAAAATGGAACGATGATTGACAACCCCAACACCGGTTGTTCTGTTGGAGCCAACATGTCACTTATTTAATTCAATTGATAACTTTGCAATAGCTTTCAGAATTTAAATCACCTTTATTACTTTGTCCTAGGTTATACATCTTAATGAACGTAACATTGACAATACCAATTTAAACTTCACTTTGGTTCACTTTCAAAAGTTTATCAAAAATGTCTGCTCTAAAATCATTATCGAGTAAAATTTTTAATGTCAACAACAAAAAACTTACAGTTTTAAATCCTACGTATTATTTTGTCACTCACTAGTACTTTATACATGATCCGAAATGCGTATTATAATGGACAAATTTCTTAAATTGTTTCGTCTGACAAGATTTCACACCCATCTATTTTAGTAAACGCTGCTGGCTGGATTGTTCCTTTGTCATCGGTACACGGCTTCAATAATTTTAAGAATTATGACTCAAACCTCGTTCCATCGATCTCGTTCCCTAAAATGCAAACAGTTTTGTACATTTAATAAATTTACCTTTTCCTAAGCGGCGAGATTCATGACTACACAGTAAAAAAAGTTTGAGACTTACCGATCACTACATCCGGGCACACTATTTCTTCTTTTTCTTCTGTTCTATTTTAAACTATATCCTTTTTTAGCAAGCCTGCAGCCTTTCCTTTGACTTCCCTCGATGAGATTCTAGTGCAATCTGACTCGTTTAAAATATATATATATATGACCTTCCTTTGCCAAAAGCTGTAGCTGGTTGGTACTTTCGTTATAATTAAGTATAATATATAGTATATATATATATATATATATATATATATATATATATAATATAATATATGACGTCCACAACTGGAAGAGGACAGATTAATATGTGATATATATATACTAAAGTATATTTATTTATACTAATATTGCAGACAGCCAGCACAGCACAACTATGTAAGTATATAATAACAATATTATATATATAGTATATATACTACTATATATATATATATATATATATATTAAGTGAGTAGTATATCAATAGAGAGTTATCTACATAATAATATAATGTGTATATATATTATATTTTAATATATTATACTATATATACTATATTTATATACTATAGTGTATAATAATAATAGTATATATAAGATATATAATATTGATATATATATATAGCCTATATAATACTAACTATAATATATATATATATATAGTATATACTAATATCATTTAATACATTAGTATAATAATTATACAGTATATTACATGAGGCCGGCCTTTGTTCTGGTGAACGGTTAAGTTCTTTCCTTAATTTCTGGGCACAACCTTGCCAGGCCCTTTTCACTAAATTTTCACAGTTAACACTGGCCTTTCTTCTCCAGACTTCAATCTATCCCTTAATTATGAGCCAATGTCATGTGCGCTTTGTTGTCACGACTTATGCTTGTTCTCGTGTCTCTAAGTTGACGTCTATCGTATTCACAACTCTGTACAGTTTACACCCTCCTCGTGATGCAAATCTACAACCAAATTTCATTTGTTTTGTTTTATTTAAAACCTAACGCTACTGATCTATTCTAAATTCTGTGTGACAACCTATATGAACATCCACATATAGAAAAAACACCATTTCTTTCTATTTATCTTTCTAATAGAGATATCATTTTGGGTGGTTTCAATGTTCACCACCGCCATTGTCCTTCCTCTTGTTCTCATAATAGGACTGGGGAAGTTTCCTATCATTTCCCTATCCTGAATGACCTTGAGCATCTGGGTCAGTTCCATATTCGTATCTTTTGGATACGATATTTATCTCAAAGATATTTATATTTGGGAGATAAACACAACAACATTCTAGACCTTTTCATAACTTCCAATTCCTCATTATTCTGTTAAACATTTTCCCCTCATCTGGGTTCCTCCGATTATCTTCTTATCTCTATTTCTTCTTCTATTTCTCCAAGTCTTGCCAGCGACAAGAAAACGTTTTTGGCACTTGTGATGCAAACTAGTCGAACTTGAGGTCGTACTTCTTTGATTTCCTATGGAATGAATGACTGCTGTTTTCATGGGAGATCTTCCTCCGAATATGCAATACCCATAACCGAGGCGATTCTCTCTTTCTGGCACGGAGTACCACATTCCAAATTCATTCCCTTCAACTAAAACTATCAATCCTTGGTTTGACTCTGCTTGTCCTTGTTGTATTATTCGCCACGTGGTCGCTGCATTCACGAATTACTTTCGTCTTTAAGTAAACTAAGAAAAAAACAAAAACAAAACACAAACAAAATAAAACGAAAACTAATGCAGCTTATATTTTATCCAAAAATATTGCCAGATATATGTTCAGTGAAGCTAAGAATTCTTTTCTTCGAAGAAAAAGAAACAATGATCTTTCTGGTTTCTCTTCCTTACGCCTTTTTGACATTTTGCAAAATGTATCAATATCTTTGCTTCTTTCTCTTTCACTCCTTTAGTATCTTCCGGTGACACAACTGCCAACTTACCTTCTGCTAAAGCTTAATTCTTCTCTCAGACCTTTGCTTCTAACTCCACTTTTGATGTTTTTGGAACTATTCCTCCTTCTACACCCCATCTAACTCATATATGCATAGCATCATAATTTCTTCTAAAGATGTTTTTTTCTGCTCTCTCTCTCTCTCTCTCTCTCTCATCTCTCTCTTTACTCTCTCCCTTTTCTCGGTCGTCTCTCCTCCTCAACGAGTGCTCATACTTCGTAAGCTTAACAAAAAAAAAGGGGTATGGTACTAATTGTATCCTCCTATGGTCTTAAAACAAGTACTTCTTGAGCTTGTTCCCTGCCTTGAATAAACTGTTTCGTACTTGTCTTTCAGCTTTCACCATTTCCACCTGATGAAAGCGTTTCCTCATTAACTTGTCTCGTGTGATATTGGAACCTTCTCCTTAGACCCTTTAAATACCGTCATATCTCTTTAACCTCTTTATTTATAAAGGTTTTGAATCCATCATCAACAGAAAGGTTTGTAAACACATAAAATCTTCTAAACTCTGATAGCCAGGATGGGTTTCGTAAGAAATGCCTACTATATGGTGATCTCCTTTCTCATCTTCTCTTTTGGCTTTACTCTTTTTCTTTCTCTTTTTCTCTTCTTTCTTTTTTCTTTCTCTTCTTTCTCTTTTTCTTTCTCTTCTTTCTCTTCTTTCTCTTCTTTCTCTTTTCTCTTTCTTTCTTTCTTTTCCTTTTCTTTCTCTCTTTCTTCTCTATCTTCCCTTTTTTTCTTTCTTTTTTAAATTTTTTTCCTCTCCTCAGTTTCTCTATTTCTTTTCGCCTTTACTTATGCCGCTAGCCAGAAATACTTTCTATTTTCTGTCGCCACCAGTTTTTTCTCTCTATCTATTTCTCTTTCTCTCTCTCTTCTCTTCTTTCTCTCTTCTTTCACTCTTCTTTTCTAAAAGGTTATCTCATATTTTGTCTGAATTTCGTCTCCTTTTCTCGTCGCATGTCTTATATATTCTCATCGAGTATTCGACTTCTTCTCTCTCTCTTTCTCTTCTTTCTTCACAAATATTCATTTTGCTCTTCAAATCATTAACTTATACTTTCTTTCTTTCGTCTTCTTTTTCTCTATATATCTTTCTTCTTTCTTCTTCATTTTCTCGTCTTTTCTCTGAGTTTGCGTGGTACCTTCTGCCATCCGGCATCGTCGGTGATCTTTGACTGTGGGCTAGAGCAAGCACTCAGCCTTGATTTCTAAACTTTCTCCTTCGACATCTTTCCTTCATTCTTTGACCCTCTCACTGATTCCCTTTCCTATCGATTCTGCAGCAGCAGTTGTAAGATGGTCTGCTAGCTTCATCCTTTACATCTATAATGTGGATGTTCCTACAGGGACTCTCTTTCCTTTTCCCCCCGCAAACTTTCCTTTTTCTCTACTGTTTACATTAATTTTACTTTAGCTCTTGCGTATAAACTACGCGAATATAATTCACACTCACCACGTCAATGACTCCCACCCTTCATTACCTCATTTTCAATTCATTAGTAACATAAGAAAACCGAAAATCTTATAAGTGGGTCTTTATCCAAATTGCTCATTGAAATATTCCAACAGCTGATGAAAAGATGTAATGATATGACAAATCGCGTGTGCATAATTGTTTTTTTGTTAGTTCATAAATGCATTTGAAATTTATCTGTATGTGCTGATATAGAATAGCCACAGGCATTCTAAAAACTATATTTATATATAATATATACACACTATATATCTATATATTATATATATATATATTACTATATATATATATAATACTAATTTAGGTTGTTAATGGCAAAGTTTAGCTCATATTACAGATTCTGACATATTAAAATGGAAAATTGAAAGTAGCTAGATGAACATTTAAACTATACGATATTTGAGTGAGTATAGACTACAAAATCGAAGGAAATTAAGGAGGGGGGATAAATCTCTAGCCCAAATTATTTCCAAATGATAAAAGAAGGAATATTTAGGATACTAAATTGGAAGAAATTTGGTATAAACATTAATTAGATTGTGCGATATTATTGAATAATGTTTCAGACATTCCCGGGTTAGTAGGTTGTGAATGAGGGCATTGAGTATCTTCATGACAAAGAGATGAGGAGACATAACTTAACCTGGTGATGAAGAGGATAGAAAGAGTTATATTGAAGAGATTATGAAGATTTTACTAATTTTAAGGTAAGTTATCTGAAAATATAAATTGTAAGGAGGTCGGTCGAGTAATCTTACACCAAAATAATGATCGTTCGTCAAATAAGATTTGTTTAAGACGTAAAGAAGGGGGTATATGTTCAATTCGTCTATGCTTTGGCAGTGTGGTTTAATGATATTATTTTAAAAGGAGAATTTATTGCTCATTAAAAAGAATGAGTATAGTATATTTATTTTGCTTGTTCGTGGCAGTTATTTTGACTTCATGTCTTTAGAAAGGTAACTTGGATATATTGACTATAACAATAAAGACACAGTTTAGAAAATGTATCAAGCTAGATTATCTAATACATTATTTCAAATCATTAAAAAAAATTTCAGTACAGTCTGGTTTCTATGGGGCGGGTGTCTAAAGGGGGGGGGCAAACCTAATTTTTTAACCTTTTTTAACTAAATCTTTAAAAACAATTAATTATTTTATATACTAACCTTTTCCAAATGGTCGACACTTTTTAAAAAAAAAGTCATATAAATAAAACGAAATTTGAATTTATCAAATGAAAAAACTTTGTTGAAAATAACTTTTTTCGAAGTTGAATGCGGGGGGATAAATCAGAATTTTTTAACATTTTTGGAAGATGAGTCCTGTTTGTATTGGCCCAACAATATTACTCTAGTGCATTTCACACTGAAACTTCGTAAAAATACTCTCAATTCTACGTCGCTAAGTTGTATTGTCTGATCAACTAATTTTTTTTAAATAATCATAGCATCATTTTTTAATGAAGGACTAAATTATAAAAAAATAAGTGCTGAAAATTTAATTTTTTGGTTATCATCTTCATCCTCATCAGCCTTCCCGTGACTTTCCACAGATTGGAGGTGGGGTGAAAAGCATACACCGAAAAAGAAAAGTAAGTTGAGGAATACTAACCTAAGTCGAGACCTAAGAAGGCGTATCCACTAATTAACGATCCCATACACTTAAAGGTGAAGCCCGTCGAGCAAAATCCAGCAAGAGTCTTCACTCCACCGCGACAGACCCCGACTATGGTATTTCCTTCCGTATAGGGGTTCATTCCCTGATTCAGGCTACAACAAATCCCCACACAAAACGACGGTTCCATCTCGCGTGACTTATTATGCAGCATTTACTCTTGCTGAAAACGAAACCCACCATTCACCGTTACCCTTTCAGACCACTCTATTACTACTCTCAGACTTTTCCTGCCTCTTACTAGCTGGTCGCTTTCCAACACACTTTCATAACTATACAACCGCTTAACAATTGACTACAATCCATATCCTTTCAATGACCAACACCTTAATACACTCATTTAATCCTCATTTACTCTTTTCGTCACACCACACAACTCCTAACATTTCATTGTCATTTAATTAATTCTTCTAACACCTAATACGCCACTAAGATTATCCTCTGAACAGATTGCCACCTTCCGATCTTAGACACTTATTTCACACCATAGTTTTTCCACTACTATATATATTAACACCGGTTCCAACGTAGCCTCATGCAAAACCCTAGCGTATTCAAGATTTAGTCCTTTTACTTTCCAAAGATTTAATTGCATCAGCCAACAATTCCACCACTCATAAATTTCAACTAACACCCCTGCATCATCCGTCTCTCTTTCTATCATTTTAATACTAGATTATAGCTTAAATGTGAAACTGCAAAGTATACTTAATATCTCATTTGCCATCACATTACCAACAACGATTTTCACACTGCCGATCTCTCCTTAAATTTAACCATATCAGTGATCTTGCTCTTATCTATATTTACTTCAAATCTCTCAAATAAAAACTTCTTGCCAAACTCTCCTATCAATATTCACACACACTTTCAAATTAGGTTAATACTGACCAATAAATCCAAATCATTCTGCGTACAAAGAGCAAGCACCTTCCCTACTCTTGTCCATTCTCCATCAGTCTAAACAGTGATTTTCTACCTTACCTTAAATTCTTTCATCATTCAATCCATATACAAAAATAGCCAAAGAGACATAACAACCATCAACTTCACTTTGCGTATTATATTGAAACCAATCTACACATTCTCTAAACCACTTCTAAATACAAACCTTTGAAATTCAATAATCAACTCTCAATCATCACGACGGAGCTCCTTTCCACACGAAATACCAGAATATAGACTTCCTATGAACAATATTTTAATCCCTATAGTTTTGGCAGTCCTTTATCTACTTACGTTTATCAAAGGATAGCTATCACTGCTCTTGTAAGAGTCGATCGAAACTAACCCTCAGCAGGCAAAGCGACCGCTTTTGTTATCATGAACAGCTCCTTATTGAATCAATCACAATGTGACCTCCATTCTGATGCATTTCATTTGTGCTTTTACTTTAATACACTCGGCAAAAAATCAACTTATTTGATGTTACTCATCAGGAAACTAATGAAAATTAACTGTAAAATAAAAAATTCTTTGTTAAATAATTTTAGTATACAAATTTTAAGTTTTAAGGCATACGTATCACACAACAAAATAAATTATAATTGAAGAAACAGTGTGTTATATGATAGAAATTATCATAATAGTTCTTGTTAATCTATTAATCTTATTATTTTTTTCTTAAACGTCATTTTTTTAACGTTTTAGTTTATGACGAATAGTTGTAATTTGCTTTTATATAGTTTAATGACCATTTATATTAATAAATACATATAGTTTAGTTAGTCTAATTTAATGTTTTAGCACTTCAGGTTACTTTGTTTTCTCGCTCACTCTCTCTTTTATTCTTGGTTTTACTAGTTTTCAATAAATTTTAAGTTTCCTATTTTAAAAATAAAAACTTCGGATTTTAAAGGTTTGCTGTTCGTGAGGTGATTAAATTTTCGTGTTATAGTAAATTTGGGTGGGTTGTGTGATATAACTTTTTAGGTTTACATATTTTACTCTTACATTTAGCTAATCCCCAAGATTCTATAGTATAACATAAATTATCACAATTTTATTTTAAGTTTTTAATGATCTACCCATCGTCATTTTTGTGTGAACGTGGATTTATGAATGCAAGTGTAATGTGGTGTGTGCGTATTATTGGTACGAGTGACAGGGCTGTGTAAACGTTGGGGTGGGACGTGGGGTTGGTTAGTGGTCCTGATAAGGACTTTCGCTGCACTTTGCAAAACGTCCGTGGACTTCGAATCTGTGTGTATCACCATTCTACCTCTCATCCAACCTGCTACTTCATGTCCTGAGACCAACTATCTAGGGATTCTTCCTAAATAATCTTTTTATCTCAACTACAACTTTTTTCCAGCAAATTCTGACGTCAAAAGTGGAGTTGATGGCTCTATAAACTAACACTCCGTAACAACTATTGAAAATTTTAGTCTCCTATTCTTCGATATTCTATTGTTTAAAGATTCTTCTTCTATACTACCCTTGATCTTGTCTTCTGCTACTGCTCTCCCTAATGGAACGATTTTCAGCTCTTTTTAGATATCTTCCTACTTTACGAGACTTTCTCTATACCAACTTCGATGAGGTCCTTCTCTTGGGGACTTCGGCCGTACACACACTGAGTGGGAAACAGCTCTGACCACCCCCCTTCCGCCTCGTTAATGAACCCAGATTGTGAAAATATGGTTAGTGAAATTCGGAATATCAAAGATTTATTTCACATTCCGAAAATCGTTTCTGATCTCCCGCCTTCCCATCCCGCATCCTTTTCCTCCATCGGAAATTTGGTGAAGGAAACCGTAATGTGTCAGAACACCGAAGTGACGATAGAATATCCATCGTCATACGCTGCCGCTACTGTCGCCGCCGCCGCCTCCGTTGTCAGTGGTAACAACGACAGCAATAACGCTTCGCGAGCGAATTCCTCGGTATCTAAAATCGTCGACGATATGGAAAATAATATCGTCAGCGAAGAGATGCTAAAGCAAGTGAAAAGGGTCATGGGCGAAATGTTTAACAACGTCAACAGGAGAAAAAAAAATCAGATTAAAATCCCTTTCATGAACTGTCGCTTGTCCTTCAGGATCAAAAACTATTTCGCCGAACGGCTCTGCGTCACCGATTGCGGAGAAGATGAGCTCGCCTCCGATCTTTCAGATTTTCTCGTAGAGATCGCCTTCTGCAGATTCGCGAAGGCCCCGAGTTTTCGTCGCATATCAAAAATGAGGTCGGGGATAACTCCGACTTGGTACAGGCTAGTCATCGATGCGTTGGGACGGTACGTTCGCCTCGACTCCAAAAAGAGCAAATTGGTCTTCGACCCCTCTTTTATTCCGAGCAGCCCGAGAGATAAACGCTTCACCGCTACTTTTTTGGGAGACCGGAATATGTTCGCATCGTTTAGCCGAAAGAAGGAGTCCGACCCTGGAGAGTCTAAATATAAGATTTTTGTCGGCGTTTAACTAAAATTACCTTATACGAGAGGTTTCCTCGAAATCCATAAAGAATTCAAACGTAAACTTAGACGATGAACTTTAATTAGAATATCAACTTATAATTTTGGTAATTGAAAATATAAAGCTTCTTTCGCCTTTAGTTTTTACAAATATAATATATATATAGTATATATATACTACTATATATATATATATATTATATATACTATATATATATATAATATTATATATATATATACTATAGTATATTATATATATAGTTATATATTTATATATATATATATATATATAATATAATACATATATGTTTTGTGAAAATAAAATATATAAAAGTGAGAAATATTTTTTTATCATCCTGATTGCGAAAATATGACCTAAAAATTAAAATTAATAAAAAATTTTCATGTTCAATTTTTACGAGACGTAAAACAGTAGCGTTTCACCGGGAACTGATATAAGTCGAAGGTCTTTGCGTAAATTCCAAAAAAAAAATAATTTCGACTTGAAAAAAAATTTTGTGAATTATTTTCTTTTGGAACTTTTGTATTTTAACACTTAGACCTTCGGCCAATATCAGTTTCCTTGAAACGTCATTATAACCGGCCCAACGATCGTTTACACCCTAAAAAGCGTAGCGCGAGCACGTTAGGTCCAAGCTTAAACTGTCGACAAACCGATAATGACGTCATATAGTGACGCCTCGGCGGGAACTATAAGTCGAAGGTTAATTTATTTTTTAATTTATTCATCTCTTGAAAATACTTTTAATAAGGAAAAATTTATTTAGGGACTCTGAAATAAAAATTATTAATTCTCTTAAAAAAATAATTAACATTAACTTATTTTTTTTTGAAAAAACAAAATCTTTTTTTTCAGTTCGTAGAAGCATCAGCTTTTATTGACAAATTTAATGTTTTCTTTATTCGGAATCTCGTAATATAAACCGACCTGTAACGATAAAAGCTACCATCCTCTCATCTCGGCGCTGACAGACACTACGAATTCCTCCCTCCTCTAAGGAGCGATAATATTTCTCGGATTTGAAAGCCACGCTACGATGAAACCGGCCGTCTCTGGATATATGGGTTCTGGCTGCGGCAGAATAAGGGTCCGCTCAGATATCATGGTCGATGCGAAGAGAAGAAGAATCGACGATGTCGGTGGTGGTGATTGCGATAGGAATAATCGACCCATTCCGACGCTGGCGAATAATGATAATACGTTTTCAACTGAACACCGCTTCTCGGAGGGAAAGGTCGATAAAGGTAGCTCTGTGGTAAAAAAGAACGTTTCAGAATTTCCAGTTTCTTATTCAAGAGCGATCATGTCCCGTCCCTCTTTGGGTCTTATTATTGGGCCCAAGAGCGGAGTCAACAATGATGATGATGGCGAACACGATCACAACCGAATTTTACCTCGCCCGTTAGGCGTGAAATGGTCTGATGAACAGCGCATGGTTATAGCTAACATGAGTATATTGCTCGATTTAGAACTTCAGAAATTTAATGGCTCTTTGTGCTATGATACCGCGAAAGATGTATCCGAAGTTCTTTTAGAAATGTTAAAGAGAAAACAACTAAAATATTTTTTACAAGAATTTGGACACGCGTTGTCCTGCAGGAAGGACCACAAATCTTTATGCCGCATGTTTAAATATGTCCTTGATCACGTTTTAAGCGCGAAACACAATTGTGCTTTAAAAAATATCTACGGTCACGTGCTTCGTCTTCACTTGGACACGTGCAACGATGACAGCTGTGGATTTCCCAATTGTAAACTTCGCCGCCAAGAGAGGAGAGAACGATTGATTCCGGTGGGTTTCTTGAAATCCCGCGACTCCTCTCGTAACTAGCCTAAGATTATTTTTTTATTTCAACGGATATTAACAATAATATTTTTATCGTCAAAAGTTTTCATTTCTCCTTACAACGAGAAAGGAATATAAATATATTTTTCATGTCAACTAAAAGGCTAGTAATAATTGTATCAAGATAACGTTTTTATTCGCATTCTTAGTAAATATACACATTTTTATTTCTTTAACACCTTCGATATTTTATCATATTGTTAGTTTTTTTGACACAAAAGAATGCAAATTTTGTTTTACATATTATTATTAATTAATAAATATACTAAAAATTGACTGTTTTTTTCGGAATTAAAACTATGCCAGATTAGAAATATTCGTCACACCCTTGGAGTTGTTTGTGAACGCATAATCCGAGAATTAAAAATATGTTGACATTTTTTTGTTGTCATAATCCTCGATTAAAACTTTTCTTTCAAAAAAATGGTAAAAAAATCCCCTTCGAACTGCATTTCAAAGGCTTAAAAATAAAAAAAAATTATTCCAAAATATCTGCTAGCTTCCTTCAGTTTTCATAAATAAAAAGAATTATTACTAGCTTTCTTCAGTTTTCATAAATAAAAAGAATTATTATTATTATTATTCGCGTTACTCGGTGAAAAGAAATTTAATTAATTTTTTTACGCTTTTTATCGTACAAATCATAAAATAAAAATTATGTTTAACGTTAACACCTTTAAATATAATCCGGCCGCGAACCAATTTTAGCTCAGATTTTGCGCAATCTGGTGGCGAAAAGATGGCATTCATGCCGCTCGTTTTGGCTCTCGCTTTTTATCTATTGCAAGCTACTGAGTCTACCCGAAATTGGGATAGTGAAATTCTCGCAAAAGATGTATACTGCGTCGTTTTACGACATTTGAACGATTACTTTTTCTTCAATCATACGCAAAACTCAACCTTATATTTTTCGAAATCGAGATACTGCCAAGATTTAGATGTCCATTTTATTGCACTACGCTCAGTCAAAGTAGGAGAAACATGCGAGCGCAACGATTTTTATTCATTAACCGGCAAAAGAATAATTTTTCGGAGGGATGCTCAACTCTTAACCAAAGACAACTTTTTTGCTGAATATCCTTTTATGTATAAAACTATCGTTATTTTAAAGTACGGTCTTGAAAGAAACTCTCATTCCCAAAACGTGGTTTTTCAATATATTTCTAATAGGACAAATGGAGACGCATCTTCGTCGTTAATTTTTAAAAACAATAATGAAGTTCTCAACGGATCGACTGACTCGGAAGAGGATGAAATCGTGATTCCTTACGATTTAGAAACGAAAAATTATTGCGGATTATACATATATGGGATGTGTGACCATATTTTCTGTTACAAAAATTCAACAATAGCAACTGAAGGAGAGGAAGAACGAGGACGAGATGAAGGTGAAACCTCATTTCGAGATTACATTATTATAACATTTTTGGGCTTCCTCGGGGTCCTTTCGTTAGTTTTGTTAATATTCTCTTTTACGTGGCCACAGTTGGCGAGAAGAGGTACCTACAAACTTACTCAATACGCCCAACATATCATTTCTCGGAATAGCCAAATCGATTAGTCAAAAAATATTCCTTAATTTTAAATTTTTTATATATAGATATATATATTTAAAAAATAATAATAATAATAACAATAATAATCAGAACTTCTTTGTATTTTAATTTTCAAAATATATAAATATAAATAAATAAATAAATAAATAAATAAATAAATAAATAAATAAATAAATATAATAAATAAATAAATAAATAAATAAATAAATAATAAATAAAAATAAATAATCCAAAATATATTATATTTTCACTTTTTATATTATCAATTTTTTGACCGTTTCGATTAAGCTTCGAACATGTGATTTTTTGTATATAATTTGTTATTGCTTTTTCTTATCTAAAATTTTACGAGGATTCAAAAAAACAGGCAAACTAGTTAGATAAATTAAAACTCATTATTGAAACGTTTAAAGCGGCAAATGAGAGTTTCGAGCACCGAAACAGAGAAAAAATAGACAGTCGAACTCTATCGCTTACAGCAAATTTCGATGAAAGAGATGCAGAAAAACAATAATGGAAGCTATCCAAGGAAGTGAACTGCCAATTGGATTGCCCGGCAACCGTTCCTTCCAATATCGGTGGAGAAAAATGAAAAAAATGTTTATATTTAAAGGAAATATTTAAACAGATAGATATATAGAAAGAACGTTTAATGAAGCACATTATTAAAAAAAATTCTTGCTTTTATCAAAATTAAAATTATTTTTCTGTTTTCATTTTAAGTTTTTATCAGTCTGCTTTCAAAAATAATTATATTTTTCTAAACGTACTGCAAGTGCCACGGTCATATGGCATCTCTGGAATTTGCTGAATAAGCGTTTTAAAAATTATAAAAGATGAGAGAGACATACGTGCCAACAGTTACCGATATGCAAGTCGGAGGCGGATACCTCCTTCGAGTCTCGACCGTATCTGTTTAGATGTGTTTTTCCTTCGCCGCCTTGAAGAAACAATTTTTTATTTGAAACCACACTGCTGAGCCTTGTTTCTTTGTCGTTGTTAAAATACCAAATATTGGATTCGCTTTTCTTAGGAAAGACTCGACTGGTTGGAGGAGTATTCCTTTAGCATATTTATAATCTTATCAGTTAGATTGTTTTAATTTATTCATTTATTATAAGAATTTTCAAATAAATAATTATATAAATGAAATTTGACCAAAACAAAATCTGCCCTTAAAAATTAAATATTTTGAAAAAAAAAAGTATTTTATTATTAAAATAGATCGAATTTCTGTAATAATTTGGAAGTAACTAAAATGGTCAAAAAGTTATTAAAGAATCTAGTTTGGTAAATATTTTAGCTCAAAAACGCTCAATGAATATTGTTTTTTTTCCCTTTTGCATAGTAAGATTCATTTGGAAGAGTACTCTTCTCAAACCCTCGAACGAATTCTCACAAACACAGCCACCACGGTTTTACCAATTTGATTTAATATAGTTACTTGATTTTTTTGGTCATAAATTTAATTAATTCTTTATTTTTCGCTTTTAGACTTTAAATATAAAAAATCCATTTTTTATTTTTATTACAATATGCTGACGATTAATTGTATTTAAATAATTATACATACTGTGGCGTGCGTATATTTATACTTGCAGCGGCGTATTAATATAATTGCCCGGTGATTATACGTAGTAATGTGTAGGAGGATGTAAGGTGATTAAATATTTCGGAATAGTTATTATTACTTAAGACCAAAAAAAATATTTTTTTAAATTTTTTTGCTTCCTTGAATAAAGTCTTTTAATATATGCCTTTACATTTGATTTATTATATATAAAAAGGATAATAGATTTACGGTGACGATATATTTTGAAAAGGAATTGGTTTTAAAGCTTTGGTTTTAATTCGCGTATATTTATGGTTCCTAGACTAATAATCTCCTTCATTCCTTTTTCTTTTTAGACCCGTTTTGATTCTGGTGATCATGGCATCTACGACGAATCAAGAAATTATCAAACCGCCCTCAACGGAAAGAAAATTTCGAAACCTCGAATCTGGAAGTGCTCATGACGGAACCAATCATAGCAGGTTTACCGATAAACTTTTTAGCAAACTTGTCTCATACGGGGAGAAACATACGAGGAACCACCGCCGCTACCACCACCACAACCGTTTAAGAACATCGAGGAAGGCCGGGAGTAAATCAGTTTTTTACAGAGACTGTATTGAAAGAAGCTTGCTTCCTCCCAGCTGTGAAGAGTTGCCCACGGATCCCCGTCTGAGAAAGCCGTATTGCGTCCCGATAACACCTCCCTCCATCCCGGACGTCGTCGAGAAGGCATCGAAGTCTAGGTCACCCCCACCTTCCTATATCGACGCCGTTGTCAAAATTAAAGAGAAGGTGAACGGCCCTAAAGACTCGTCGAATGAAAGCGTCTCTTGTGTGACTAACAACCATCGCGAACCGATCTCACTGCCCCTTTTTTCCTACAGACCTTCTGCCAACAACAATGTGGAGTTATACAACCCCATTCGCCCGCAAATAGAAGATGAAGATATGAGATTGGCGATGCCTTTGGAATTAAGAGTGACTATGTTAGAGAATATTGTGGAAGAACTCTTAGACATCGTTGGCGTGAATAGGCTAGATTCTAAGAGCAAAAATAAATTTCGAGAGGCTCCCACGATGGATCGAAATATCAACAACGCCCTTCCCGCCCCAGCCACCACTATTACCGCCACAGCGACCGTTACTGGCAATGGCACCGCTACTGCTTATGCAAATTCACACCCTGGACTTATTCCCATCGAAATCGACGATCCTTATACTACCCCTTCTACGATCGGAGGAGCTGGCCCACCCCCCGAAGATGGTTTACAGTCGGCCGCGAAAGCAAAACTCGCAAAGGAAACAAGTAACGAATCAACACCCGGAAAAAGGAAGGACGTGGAATCATCGACCAATAATCCAAAAATTGAAGAAAACAAACTTGATTCAAGCGAAGATAAAAAGAGCGTAGGTTCTCCATCATCGAATCGCTCACCGGCGTATGCACCTAAACTATCTTCGAAGAACGAGTCAATCTTCTCCTCTCTGTCCAAGACGCCTGAGAAAAATAAACCGTTAAAGGAAAAGGAATACGGTTCCACTGGAGACGCCGCCAGTGGAGAATGAAGCGCCGCGTGTGGGACAATGACAGACTACGGAGTGGTCTATTATAAAAAATAGCTTGCTCACTCGAAAAAGTAGTTTAATTTTGCATTTATTCGAAAGCCACACAAGTTATGCTTAATTAAGGTCAGCCACAGAGTTAGGTGTGCACTCTCATATTAGGGCAGAGTGTGTACCATCCATAGTGAGAGGGTTCGGACCGCTCTTATTCACCATCGGTCGAAAGGCAACCATCGTCCGAAAGACGCTCCAACGATTACAGCGAGCCTTTCGACAACCTGCCTTCACTATCGTCTTTCAAGATCCCGCGCTTGGTCGAAACATGTTCCGAGAAGTGCCCCAATAGTACTTGGTACAAAAATATTAACAGCAGCAGGAGCGGCAACAGCAGCAGCAGAGCTTCGCCATACGCGATTCATACCTTATTCAAAAATGATTCTCGCGCTAAGAATAGTGACGAAAATCGAAGCAGGAGCAGGAGCCGCACCAGAAGCAGCAGCAGCTATAGAAGGGATAGAAGATCACCGCGCGCGATTTCTCCGGTGATCGGAAACCGACCCGCGTATCATCGTGAAAATAATAATGATGGATGTTGGCGAACCGAATATATAGAAAATTCAAACGACGCTAAATGTTGGCGGAGGGAAGGTGGTGACGACGGAGGCAGAAGAATATCCGACTTCGACCTCGAAGAATATTCGGGTTATAGCACGTCGAAGAGTGCCGGGGCTCAATCGATTTTACACCAAGATTCCCGTCAAAGAAGTTCGCCTCATGGCGGTGCGAAATTACACGAGTTCACAGACCCGCATCTAAGAGAATCGCACGACACTATTTCAAAACTATAGGAATTGTTTGTTAATTTTATTTATTGTATATGTAAATATTTGAATAATTTACGAATTTATATTTATTTTAATGACGATTTTAATTTGTAAATTATAATATACGCATCCAAATACAAATTTGACTTTTATTTCGATTCATATTTTGTAACTTTTTTTAATAAATTTCCAGATACTCGATTCGCATTTTATTAAACCATTTCCTTTTTTAACCAACCCTGTTCCCGCGGTTGGTTGTTGATGTATCAGACAGTTTTCGTATTATTTTATATATATTGGAAAAAATGAAATAATAAACAATTTGTTTAAAACAACTTTATTAATTGGTTATTCTACGCGCCTTCAAAAAAAAAAATTGAGATGTTTTAGTGAAATGTAAACCTCAACAGATGAAATATACCTCGCTTTGATGATGTCAAGTGTCTTTAAAGACGACTCGTTCCTTAAGGGGACGTTGCGCGTAGCAAATAGAAACGACGAATCGCTTCTCCTTTTGTCCTATCCGTTTCTATTTCCATACGCTCCGTTTTTTCTTTTGTTCAGAGCGTCATAATCATCCTTAAAATGAAAGCTCTTTCTGCGGCGCGCGATCCCCGCGCGTTGAACCGTCTATACCCTTTCGGGTTTTCTTGATTTTCTTTCACTTTCTATATCCGTGGCGTCCTCGGTAATTTTAAGGATTATATATTCTTTTCATGCCGATAAATTATATTTAACACGGAAAAGAAAATTCTTTGACATCATAACTCTTAAAATATTTCGTCTTCCTTTCCACTATTTCAAAAACTTTGTAAATCTGGCGAGAGTCTCATCGCTGATGCCTATATCGGGCGAGCGGTGGTGGGGTTGGTTGACACTACCATAGAGACGGACGCTATTCTATAGCAGCCACGGGGAATAACGGCGGCTCGAGACCTTCCATCCTAATCGTGCTTCGGTTCGTCTTTATCATTAATCGTCAATAGTCAGCTGTCGTCGCGATGAGCGAGATTGAGAAAGCGATGAAAATTTTCCTCTTCTCCAGCCGTCGATTATTCGTCGTCAATTTTTATCAACGGGAGCTCCCGAAAAGAAGAAGAATTACTAAACTAAATTATCACGCGCGATCGCGCAATCAGTATTTGTTATTAAACGTTCCTCATGTCGTTAGTGATTTTTTTTCTACCGACATTGTTTCCAGAACTGTCAAAAAATTATTTTTTGGGAAATTTTCGAATTTTTTTTACTAATTTATATTAGCAAAAAGCTTACACAGATCATCGATTTCGCTATTGGTTTTATCATGTTCATTTATATGGTGATGATTTATATATATATTATATATATTTCGAATTAGGGTACTAATTTATATTAGCAAAAAGCTTACACAGATCATCGATTTCGCTATTGAAGTTTGTACTCATTTCATTTATATGTGAATGATTATATATATATATACATACTGAATATTTGAATCCGAATCTTCTGTCTCCATCGGCTCGTCTTCATCATTAATGTGCAATTTAGCAAAAAGGTTTTATAGATCACCAATTTGGCGATCGAAGTTGTTTAGAAGCACAAATATACTTAATTAATTACGGTATCGATTGATCCTCTTCTTTCGCTTGTTGACACTTTTCGATTTTCTTCTCGTTTGTCCGAATAATGGTTCGGTCTGGCATCGCGACGATTTAAAGAAAGAGGGAGGGAGAAGGCCCGACCAAAAGCTCGACCCACTCTCTTCTTTTGGTCGCGACTAATATAATATATACATACTCTGTATCGTTACCGAAGTGGTGAAGAAAGGACAACGGAAAGGTTATCGAAATGCGAAGATGTTAACCGTTTCTTTTAATCGCTAGGCACATTCCTAGACCATCCTAAGAGAAACACGATTAACACCTTTTCGTGAACTAATTATTAGGTCACACGAAGAGAGAGGGAGAGAGAGAATTATTTCTTTCCATCCATCATCTATATCGATATCGAACTGTCGAAATGCTTTCTTAATTTTATCTTCTATTTTTTAATAATATAATATTCATCCTAAGAAAAAACGCTAGATTTTTTTTCAAAATATGTAGGTTTTTGTCCACAGGAAGAAAAAAAAGAAAAGCCTCTTCCGGAAAGACATAAAAAATGGGACTTATTCGATTAATTATTTTTAATACTGAATAAAATTTTAACCTTCGATTTAATTATTTGTTTTTTTCTCTTTTCCTTTCGAAATTTTAAAAGCTCTATAAATATAAGGTAATAGCAGTCTCGCATCGCCGGATCTTCTTTTCGGATTTAGCGATAAAAATATGGATTGAGTCGGTCGTTTTATGGTCGCGGATCTCGTTTCGGAGGAAGAAGTTTTCGTACATTTTATTTCATGTTTTTAAGCGCATGTTCTTTTTCTCAATCGGGATAATAAAGATTCGAAAAATATATTTATTATTATCATTTTTTACGCTCGGTTTCGAGTGGAAAACGCGCGAGCGAAAAAAACAATTGGGTTATCGATAAAGATCAAATTCATCTTCAGTTTTCCGGTAAGCTTCTAAATTATACCGAACCTAATTAAATGAACGGGTGTTGCCCAGCAATCGAGTTGGCAGTTTACTTCGAGGAGCGGTTGATCTCATTTCTTTCTCCGATATTTTTTTTCAAAACACTGTTGGTTGGCGAATGGACTTGAGATCCATCTAGAGCAATTGATAAATAAACGAATTCTGAATTTTTTTATAAAACAATTTTGTTTTGATTTTTTTAAACCTAAACTATCGTCTGATATTAGTTCCTTATTAAGGCGTAGCGAAGCTGCTTGTACGATATAGAAGAACTAAGGCATAACTAGTTAAAGAATGATATATTTAAAAATTTTATGCTTAAACATTTTAATTTTACTTTAATTTTTTTTATTTTCTTTATTTTAGTTTTGCTAAGATTTTACCTGAAAATAATTTCTCATCGAAAACGGTATTTTAGGGGTAATTAAAATAAAGAAAAAAACAAAAAATTAATTAATATTTATTATCTGTGTTTAAACGTAGATTATCGTCTTATATTAGTATTTTTAAGCTTAAACTATCGTTAAAATGATTATGATGTTATATAGTTATATATATGTATATATATAATATATATATATATTTATATATATATATATATATAATTATATATTATATATATATATATATATAATTATATATATATATATATATATATATATGTCTTGGTGCAAATTCCGAAAAATAATTTCGACTTAAAAAATTTTTGTGAATAATTTTCTTTGTCGCAACTTAGACCTTCGACTTAATATTCAGTTCCTTCTGACGTCACTATATATCGGTTGAAGCGATAGTTTTAATTTCCTATAAAAGGGATGTCGCGCGAGCACGTTAAGGTTCGTTTTTTCGGTTCCCTTCGAAAGAGTCACTATATATGTGTGCCTTAAGGGAATACGAAAAAGTGTCCTAAACGCTTTCGAGTCCATTTTGTTAAAGACCCAAAGTATCTTCAACCGAGTTAAATGACGTCATTAGTGACGCCGCTTAGGGAAACTGTTATAAGTCGAAGGTCTAAGTGAAAATATCGAACTTAAAAAAAATTTTGTGAATTAATTATTTATTTATTTTTTTCATGAATGTTTTTTTAAGATTTTCGCACTTAGACCTTTCGACTTATATCAGTTCCGTTCGACGTCACTATCTCGGGTTGAAGCGATAGTTTATTCCTAAAAAAGGTGTCGCGCGAGCACGTAAGGTCGTTTTTCGGTTCCCTCCGAAAACGTCACTATAATATAGTGTCGCTTACGGGAATCGCAAAAGCGACTGAACGCTTTCGAGTACCATTATGTTAAGCTTAAACTGTTTTCAAACGAATTATAACTTCATATAGTGACGCCTCATCAGGACTATATATAAAGTCGAAGGTCTAAGTACAAATCCGAAACTTAAAATTTTTTTTTGTGAATTATTTATATTATCTTTTTCATGATTTTTTATATTTTTTCGCACTTAGCCTCTTCGACTTAAATCAGTTCCCTTCCTGACGTCCCTATATCGGGTTGAATGCGATAGTTTATCCGCTAAAAGGTGTCGCGCGAGCACGTTATGTCGTTTTTCGGTTCCTTCGAAACGTCACTATAATATTGTGTCGCCTTACGGGAATCGAAAAGCGAATTGAACGCTTTCGAGTACCATTTTTTTAAGCCCAAAGTATGCTTCAAACGTTAATGAACCGTCATATAGTGACGGCGCTTAAGGAACTGTTATAAGTGCGAAGGTCTAAGTGCAAATCCGAAAACTTAAATTTTTTTTTTGTGAATTTATTATTAATTATTTTTTCATAGAAATTTTTTTAAGATTTTCGCAACTTAAGTCCTTCGAACTTATATCAGTTCCATTCTGAACGTCCACTATACTCGGGTTGAAGCGATAGTTTCTCCCTAAAAAGGTCGCGCGAGAACGTTAGGTCGTTTTTCGGTTCCCTTCGAAAACTCACTATAATATAGTGTCGCCTTAAGGGAATCGAAAAAGTGTCTAAACGCTTTCGAGTACCATTTTGTTAAGCCTAAAGTATCTTCAAACCGATTATGACGTCAAATAGTGACGCCGCTTAGGGAACTGTTATATCGAAGGTCTAAGTGCAAAATTCGAAACTTAAAAAAATTTTGTGAATTATTATTATTATTTTTTCAATGATTTTTTTTATATTTCGCACTTAGACCTTCGACTTATATCAGTTCCCTTCCTGAACGTCACTATATCGGGTTGAAGCGATAGTTTATCCCTAAAAAGGTGTCGCGCGAGCAAGGTTAAGTCGTTTTTCGGTTCCCTTCGAAAACTGTCACTATAATATAGTGTCCCCTTAAAAGGGAATCGAAAAAGACGCACTGAGCGCTTCGAGTACCATTTTTGTTAAGCTTAAAAGTATCTTCAACCAATTATGACGTCATATAGTGACGCCTCATCAGGAACTAATATATAGTCGAAGGTCTAAGTGCAAAATCCGAACTTAAAAAAATTTTTGTGAATTATTATTATTTTTTTCCATGAATTTTTTTATATTTTCGCACTTAGACCTTCGACTAATATCAGTTCCCCTTCCTTGCGTCACTATATCGGGTTGAAGCGATAGTTTATCCCTAAATAGGTGGTCGCGCGAGCACGTTAGGTCGTTTTATCAGTTCCCTTTCGAAACGTCACTATAATATAGTGTCCGCCTTACGGGAATCGAAAAGCGACTGAACGCTTTCGAGTACCATTTTGTTAAGCCCAAAGTATCTTCAAACCGATTATGACGTCATATAGTGACGCCTGGTCCTTAGGGAACTGTTATAAGTCGAAGGTCCTAAGTGCAAATTCCGAAACTTAAAAATTTTTTTTTTTGGTGAATTATTATTATTATTTTTTTCATGAATTTTTTTAGATTTTGGCACTTAGACCTTCCGACTTATATCAGTCCCCTTCCTGACGTCACTATAATCGGGTTGAAGCGATAGTTTATCCTAAAAGGTGTCGCGCGAGCACGTTAGGTCGTTTTTCGGTTCCCTTCGAACGCTTTCAAATACCATTTTGCTTACGGGAATCGCAAAAGCGGCTTAACGCTTTCGAGTACCATTTAGTTAAGCTTAAAGTATCTTCAAGACCGGAGTAAGACGTCATATAGTGAGGCCGCTTAGGGAACTGATATAAGTCGAAGGTCTAGTGCAAATTCGAAACTTAAAAAAAATTTTTGTGAATTATTATTAATTATTTTTTCATTGATTTTTTTTAGATTTTCGCAACTGTTTTCCAGCAGATTATATTCGTTTATGATCTTTGTCATATCACGTCCTTGAAAACGATATTATTCTAAAAAGGGTGTCGCGCGACGCACGTTAGGTCGTTTTCGTTCCTGTTTCGAAACGTCACAATAATATAGTGGTCCCCTTAAGGGAATCGAAAAAGCGGACTGAGCGCTCTCGAGTACCATTTTTGTTAATGCTTTAAAGTATCTTCAAACAATTAATGACGTCCATATGTTGACGCCCATCAGGAACTTAATATAAGCGAAGGTCTAAGTGCAAAATCCGAACTTAAAATTTTTTTTTTGTGATTATTAATTTTTATTTTTATTGAAATTATTTTATATTTTTCGCCAACTTAGATCCTTCGAATCTTATACGAGTTCCCTTCCTTCCTGACGTCCTATATCGGGTTGAAGCGAATAGTTAATCCCTAAAAACGGTGTCACCGAGCGACGTTAGGTCGTTTTTCGTTTCCCTTCGATAACGTCACTATAATATAGTGTCGCCTTAAGGGAATCGAAAAAGCGGCTGAACGCTTTTCGAGTACCATTTTGTTAAGCCTAAAGTATCTTCAAACCGAGTATGACGTCAATAACTAGTGAACGGCCGCTTGGGAACTGTTTTTATATAGTCGAGGTCTAAGTGCAAATTTCCCGAAACTTAAAAAAATTTTTTGTGAAAATTATTATTATTATTTTTTATGATTTTTTTTAAGATTTTGCCTTTAGACCTTCGACTTATATCAGTTCCTTCCTGACGTCAATATATGGGTGAATGCGATATGTTTATTCACCTAAAGAAGAGTTGTCGCGCTGAGCAAAACGTTAGGGTCGTTTTTTAGGTTCCCTTTCGAACGGTCAACTATAATATAGTGTCCCTTAAGGAGGGAAATCGAAAAAGCGACTGAACGCTTTCGAGTACCAATTTTGTTTAGCTTAAAGTATCTTCAAACCGATTATGAAGTCATATAGTGACGCCTCATCAGGAACTAAATATAAGTCGAAAGGTCTAAGTGGTAAAATTTGAACTTAAAAGTTTTTTTTTGTGAATTATTATTATTTATTTTTTCATAAATTTTTTTATATTTTCGCACTTAGACCTTTGACTTAATATCAGTTCCCTTCCTGACGTCACTAAATCGGGTTGAAGGCGATAGTTTATCCCTAAATAGGTGTCGCGCGAGCACGTTAGGTCTTTTTTCGGTTCCCTTCGAAAACGTCACTATAATATAGTGTCGCCTTAACGGGAATCGAAAAAGCGGCTGAAACGCTTTCGAGTACCAAATTTTTTTTTAAGGCCCAAAGTAATCTTCAAATACCGATTATGAACGTCAATATATTAGTGCGCCGCTTAGGGAACTGTTATAACGTCGAAGGTCTAAGTGCAATTCCAAAACACTTAAATTTTTTTTTTGTAATTATATTATTATTTTTTTCATTGAATTTTTTTTAGATTTTCGCACTTAGTCCTTCGCCTTATATCAGTTCCCTTCCTGACGTCACTATAACGTTTAAGCGATAGTTTATCCCTAAAAGGTGTCGCGCGAAAGCACGTTAGGTGTCGGTTTTTTCGTTCCCTTTCGAAAACGTCACTATAATTAGTGTCGCCTTAAGGGAATCGAAAAAGTGACTAAACGCTTTCGAGTACCATTTTGTTAAGCCCAAAGTATCTTCAAACCGAGTATGAAACGTCCATATATGACGCCGTTAGGGACTGTTATAAGTCGAAGGTCTAAGTGCAAATTCCGAAAAACTTAAAAAATTTTTTGTGAATTATTCATTAATTATTTTTTCATGAATTTTTTTAAGATTTTAGCACTTAGACCTTCGGACTTAAATCAGTTCCCTTCCTGACGTCACTATATCGGGTTGAAGCGATAGTTTATTTTTAAAAAGGTGTTGCGCGAGCACGTTAGGTCGTTTTTCGGTTCCCTTCGAAACGTCACTATAATATAGTGTCGCCTTAAGGGAATCGAAAAAGCGACTAAACGCTTTCGAGTACCATTTTGTTAAGCCCAAAGTCTTCATATTGAAATTCTTTCACGGTACTTTGAATCAACTCAAGGTTTCTGTGCAAATTCCGAAGCTTAAAATTTTTTTGTGAATTATTATTATTATTTTTTCATGAATTTTTTTAGATTTTCGCACTTAGACCTTCGATTTATATCAGTTCCCTTCCTGACGTTACTATATCGGGTTGAAGCGATAGTTTATCCCTAAAAAGGTGTCGCGCGAGCACGTTAGGTCGTTTTTCGGTTCCCTTCGAAACGTCCCTATAATATAGTGTCGCCTTAAGGGAATCGAAAAAGCGACTAAACGCTTTCGAGTACCATTTTGTTAAGCCCAAAGTATCTTCAAACCGATTATGACGTCATATAGTGACGCCTCATCGGGAACTAATATAAGTCGAAGATCTAAGTGCAAATTCCGAAACTTAAAATTTTTTTTGTGAATTATTATTATTATTATTTTTTCATGAATTTTTTTAGATTTTCGCACTTAGACCTTCGACTTATATCAGTTCCCTTCCTGACGTCATATATCGGTTAAGCGATAGTTTAAATCCTAAAAAGGTGTCGCGGCGAGCACGTTAGGTCGTTTTCGGTTCCCTTCGAAACGTTACTATAATATAGTGTCGCCTTACGAGAATCGAAAAAGCGGCTGAACGCTTTCAAATGATATTTTCTTAAGCTCGAACTATCGTCAAACCGATTATGACGTCATATATTGACGCTCGATCGGGAACTGGTATAAGTCGAAGGTCTAAGAGCAAAATCATTTCGACTAAAAAAAAATTTGTTAATTATTTTTTTCTTTATTTTTTATTTTTTTTAATTTAGTCATATATTTACCGAAAAATAATAATTTACTACAATTTTTATTTCTTTTTAATTAGATCACCCTAAAAAATGATAAATTAAAGAAAATGGTATTTAAAGAGACACTAAATTAAAAAAAAGACTAATTGCGTTAAAAAAATTAGATAGATTAATATTTTTCGGTAGATATACAAATCTCGCGCGAAGCGAAACTACGAAACCACGTTACTTTTTACTTCTTTAGAAATGGTTCAAAATAAAATTTTCTTAAGCTTAAACTATCATTAAACCGATTATGACCTCATATAGTGAAGCTTGAATGGGAACCAATATAAACCGAAGGTCTAAGTCTAACTAACATCCTAAAAAATTTGACTGTGATAAAAATTTTGTTATTTTTTTAAAAAGAATTTTTTGTTATATTTTTGGCGCTTAAACCATCGTTTAATATTAGTTCTCGATGATGGCGTTGCGACGTTGCCTGTAAAATATAAAAGAACTGGAGCGAATTTCCTCTTTTAACGTAATTCAGTTGCAGTTGCCGTCGACTCGTCGCTTCAGAAGTTTCAATTTTGCTTAAAGAAGGATTAAAACAAATAACAAGGAAATTTTAAAAGACCTTTATTAAATTAAAGGTTCGTGACACAAAGAGTATTGGTAAAAGGATTTGAGAATAAGAAAAAAAACGAATACACGAAATATTCGATCAAAATATTATACATTTTTTACAGGACCACCTTTAAACAATTTTACAAATTCGTCCTGCCACCCTAGCTTTTCTGCCAACTTTTTACAAGCTCTCGTCGTCAGTCACCATCGAGGCTTAAAACGTTTACGTTCGGTTTGTTCCCGATTTCTAGTAGTTCTCAGAGGTAATTTAAAAGCCGAGGGCAAGAGTTCGGCGCATTACTAACCAGGGGGGCGAGAGGATTAGCGGCTAGATCTGTTCCTATTAATATCGCTAAATCGCAATTCTTAAAGTCTTCGAGGTACTCTGAGTATTTGTCGGCCGGTACGGACTCGCCAAGTAAAAGGAGATCCGGTTTCACCACACCGTCTCCGCAATCGGAACACGTAGGGGTAACGTCTTTGAAGAGTCGTTCCTTCATCCATTCTCGCGTATACTCTTTTCCACACGAAACGCAATGGTTCTTACGATACGAGCCGTGATATTCTACAACCTTTTCGACTGGAAGCCCGGTTAACGTATCCAATGTGTCTATGTTTTGCGTGTAATGTCGCAACAAGATCCCTTTATCATGAAGCAGTTTGGAAAAGTAGTGTGCCAGAGAAGGTTTCGATGATTCGGATGGGAAGAAATCCTTAACCAATTTAAAAAAAGGTTTCGGGTTCTTTTCGACAAATTCGCGTTCGAATATAGCTGTGAGGTGTGGCAACTCACGTTTTTCGTCGTACTCGTCTATATTTTGAAATATTTCGCCGGTCGGAGACATATTTTCGAGAATTCCCCTCGAAGAAGTAGTTATCTTGGGTCCGGCTAACGTGATTACGTTTTGACATCTTCCGCTTTTAATGAAGGAAACCACGTCGTCGAGGCTCATGTTGGGGGATGAGGCTCTCGGAGGTTCTGCATCAGATGGCGCGTTTTGCGTTGAAGGCGCGATTTCTTGAGACATGTTCGTTCTTGAATTCGAGAAAGATCGTGACGAATGATGAAGAGTTAGGCGATCCCTTCTATATATAGGGATGTTGTAAATTAATAATTATTTGTTTATTAATTATTATTTATTATTACGATAGAGATAAAAAATTAATCGTTTTTGAATAATCGTTTATCAGTCCACGTTCCTCGCGGTTGGTTGTTAATGTAGCGCGTACAAGCGATTGTCGGAATTCGCTCGTCGATTGTTAGGAAAAATGAAATAAATATTTTTTTAAAATCGGTTTTATTTAATTTTTTTTTACGTAGCTTCCAAAAAATACATACAGTGGAAAGGAAATATATTTTTTGGGTGAAATGTTGTTGTAGGATTTACCGGACACGCGCCACTGCGAAATAAAAGAAATTCTTCGAACACGGCCGTATCGATCCATCGCAGCCTCGGACAAATGAGTTTAGTATCACCCAGAACTGTTTATGTATATAAATAAATTCACGAGTAGCGCGATCTCGAAATTAGTAGAAGGTATATATATAAAGTGACGCCAAATGTTCTTCGGTACCGTTCCATTTTTCTTCTGGGGATGATAGTTTTATAGAACGTTAAAACTTTTTAAAAAAATTATTGAACTGGTGGATTTGGTGAATTATACATTGGAGTGGGAAATCTTTTTAAAAACGCTACCTGTATTCGCTCATCTTTGGCTCGTTGACTCTTCTCCTTTAAATTTATTTTCCTTATTCGAGAATGGGAGAGGCTGATGATTTAACAACCAAAAATTTCTATTATCGCAAAATCTCAATCGATTCGCCTTTTCCTCGAAGACTCGGTCCGCGCGTGTTCGGTCGCTAAGAAATTTGGAGAAAAATTCTTCTTTCATTTACGAGGTCTTCTACGTTTTCTTCTTCCGGCGAAAATAGTAGTATACTGTCGATCAATTTCTTCTTTAATTCTTGTTTTTCTTTCATATTTTACCGTCAAAAATTCAGTTTGGCATCGCAACGAATAAAAGAGGGAGATGGTCATAGCAAAACTCGACCCTCTTGTGTTTGGTTGCGATTAAGTGACTATAATCTGCATCGTTAGCAAACGAAAGAGGAACTAAAAGCAGAAAGCGAATGAGAAGTAGAGTTTTAACAAACAGATGAACGCGAAGAAGAATTGAATTTTAGTAGCTCAAGCGCGTAACCTTCTTCCTTTAATAGCTACACACTTCGAAGTCGATACTCGTTATTGGTTGTTTGAATTTTCGTCGTTTGACTTCTCACGATATTCTATTCTATTCATATCCGATTCCAAGAACATC
>JABUQX010039671.1:0-10000 GCA_015478945.1 Trachelipus rathkii
AAAGAGATCTATCAATAAAGTAAATCTCAATATTTCAGATAAATTAATATAATTATATATATATATATATATAATATATAAGAATATATAATAATATATCTATAATGATATATAATATAATAATATAATGATATAATGATATAATTATATATAATATTATTTAGTAAATATAATCACGTTTATATGAATATATTATATTATATATATATATATATATATATATATAATATATATAGTATATATATAATATATATAGTATATAATATATATATATATATATAATATACTATATATATATATATATAACATTATATATATAATATATATATATATATAATATATATATATATATATATATATATATAAATATATTATATATATATATATAATATCATTAAATATACCGGTTGAATAGTTTCCGAACATACCCAGGTATCATTTCCTGAACCAAAAAATAAATAATTTATCATATGCTATTCTTTTCTGCATTGAAAACCCGTTGTTGTAACTTAGCAGCGTAACCTTGTTGCTTTTTGTTGCAATATTGCAACCGAACTAGGGTTACTTTGTAACTTCAACGAACTCTTGCTACCGTTTTGTAACCAACTCATTCCTGTTAGTTAACTTGGATACTGTCCAAGTTCTTGTTAAAGCTCGACCAGCTCTTGTTTCTTGGAGAATTTTTCCAAAGCTCCTCTCGCGCTGCATAAAACTTTTAAATTTTCAATCTTTTAATATTTCCCGAAAGCTGATTTTTTGTAGTCTGCCAAAACCTCGCCTGGTTTTCGGACTATGTCTGGTCATTTTGTCAGTCATATTTGGACTTGGTTCAAAGCTTCGTTTGTACTCCTCCCCCAAGTCACCCCCTGCCTTTCGCTTAAATTTTAAAGTATTTTGCTTCTATAAATAATTGTGTTCCTAAGAATGAGCTAAGCCAAGATTTATGTCGCCGGTAGCTTGTATGAAGTTTTCATAAGTGGAATTATTTTTTATTTTTTTGTAACATAGAATATTTGTGATTTTGACAACAACACAGATATTGATTTTTACATTTGAATTGTTTTACATTTTGAACAACACACTGTGACTAGTACTTACGATCTTTAAATACACTTTTCATTGAAATGGTTAACAGTACTTTTTTTTTTACTTACTTCTTCATATATAAATAAAGCAATATTGTACTTAAGGTTATCTGAAACAATTAACTATCACTGGAAGATTAAAATTTTTCTGTTGCCTACTCTGTAGGTATCGCATCCCAAGTTGTTAATTATTATTATTATCTATTATTATTATATTATTATTTTATTATTATTAATTATTATTTACTATTATATATATATATATATATATATAGTATATATATATAGTATATCTAATTATATAATATATTATATATTATATATCATATAGTATATATAGATATATATATATATATATATATATAATATATCATATTTATATCATATATATATTATATATATATAATAATCAATAATAACAATAATAATAATAATAAAATAATATATAAATAATTAATATAATTAAATAATAATAATAATAATAATAATAATAATAAATAAGTAGATAATAAATAAATAATAATAATAATCAGATAATAATATAATATAATAAACGGCTGCGAAAAATACTGATAGGGTCAATCATTAGTATTAAAACTTATCGTGCCTCTCACACACACGTATGTATATATCCGTGAATTCTTTCTTTTTCCATATGTGTTTTATTTGACGTATACTTAACATATTTAATATTTGAGTGTCTTGTCGATAAGCTTAGGATTCAAAAATTTTTAAGACAGAAAAAGTTATTTTATTTAGAATCGATCTTTTTATATTAGCATTGTTATTGTTGGCGAGCTATCGGGAGCGAAAGACTCTGTATATTATTTTTCTGATGTATAAGATGTGTTTAGTTCGCCAGTCGTTCTGTTTATGCCGTCATATGTATCTTAAAATCCTCCAGCGAAAAGGAATACATTTTTGGAATCTCGGTAATGATTTTTTATATAGAAAATAATATAAAAAAATTAGTTGTTAGATTAATTATGAGTAATTCATATGATTAGAGAGCCTATTGAGAGACCTTTTATTGGTTACTCGTTAAAATAAATAGTACTTTTCTATTTAAATTTTGCTTTTTTTTTTTTTACTAAAAAGATACCACAAGGTAATACGCACCGATGCAGAGTCGGTCTCTCGGCCGTTCTCGGGAACTACGGGGAAGGAATATTCTCCCCCTCCGGGGAGGGTCTCCCGGAAGCCCCCGCTCTTTGTATTTGGTGTCGGGGGGTTTCCTCCGCCCTCCCCCTACGGGGTTATGGAAAACGTCCCCCCTCTATGTTCCCCGTCGGCTCGAGCCCCTAGTGTGCCGTATAAAGCAACAATTAATAGAAAGTCTATTTATTTTCACGAGAAACCCAATAAAACGTCTCTAAATAGGCCTTCTAATCATATACTATAATTACTATTAATTAATGTTTTTTATTTTTTTTTTCTTTACATTTCTTTGTGGAAATTTACCAGGATTTCCAAAAAATGTAATTCCTTTTCCGCTGTACTATTGTATGTTTTTGGAGATATAATTTTTTTTATTTTTTTTAATTTTTATTTTTATTTTATTTTTATTTTTACATTCTCAGGCAACTTTGGACCGCATCCATGCAATGTATGTCCGTTTACTCGTAGCATTAAAAGGTTTTTAAGAAACATATGACGGCTATAACAGACGCTGGGCAAAAATCTTATTTAGAAAACCCCTAAAACAAGAGAAAAAGTTACTTCAAGTAGTCATGCTAGGTTATGGTATAGGGTTGCTGCATTCGTCGATCCATATGGTTAGGTATAGGTTTACTGCATCGTCGATCCATATAAGGTTGGTTTGCTTAAAGGAACCTCCTATCAGGTTTATGAAAAAGTTTTTTTAAGTATTCATAGCAAAAAAAATCTATATAGGCCCTAAGGAACAAATTTACGCCGAACATTACCTTTTTTACCCTTTCCTTAAATCTGTTCATTTTAGCATTTTTAATGTATCCTTTTAGCTTTTTTGATATTTCTAGAATTTTTCAGCGTTTTCAAATTTATCGCTTTATCAGAACATTTTTATTAATTGTAGTAATCATACTAAATGTGAAAAAAAAATTACATAAAACACAAAATTTACGGATCCATGAAACTTAAAGGTCTAAAAAACACTCATTTTCAAATAAACTGTGAAATTATGATAATGATGATATAGCTACATGAAAAGAAATAGGCTTGTATAACGAGGGTGAAACAAGTTTTCTCTGCGCATGTTTGCATCGCTTCATCGCTTGATATAATCTCGCCCCCCCCTTCTACCTTCCGTTTCTTCGATAAACGGCTGATTGCCTAGAAAAATAATTGATTCCTTTGGAATCAGCGTTTTTTTTTTTTGTTTGTTTTTTTTTGATAACTTTTTATCAGTGCATGGAAATACGTTTCAAATTTCTGCTGCAAATAAGCACTACTATAGTTTTGTAGAATTTAAAGTATCAGAAATATATTATTATAACGATATCTTTTTACATTAAATTGATTTTCCTTAACCGGTGAATTTTGTTTGAATTACCCAAATTCACCCCAATTTATGGATATAATTGTATAAAATATGTTGATTATATATAATGGTTAATTTCTATAAAGTATTCAGTTGTGGGTAACGGGGGGAGAAAGGGTCATTTGCCTTCTTCAGGGACAATCCAATGATTTGCTTCGGGGCCATGGTAGTTAACAAACCCATTTTGTTTTTTGAAAAAGCCAGTGGTCCCGGCTTTTTTTTGGTTTTTCATCTAAACCTGCGAAAAAACCCGGGGAAAATTGGGTTTTTTCAATTTTCCATTCCTTTTCAGCAATAACTGCAATTTCAATTTAATTTAATTGTTTGTTTTTCAATTTTTAAGTTATTATAAGTTTGATTATAACAGTAATGCCAAAGACTCTGGGATCCTGAAGAAAACTAGGAAATGATATGGACTGGAAGTTTCTGAATGTCTACAGGCACCAGCCAAAGTAAAAATTGTAAATATATACAGTTGATAACAATTAGCAATAAAATTGAAAGAATAAAAGTGCAATCAGGAAAATTTTTTGTGAAGGCGCTTTTGTCATATTCTGTCTGGCAAATCTAGTTGAATTTAAGTGTTAAATAAAAGCCGTTGAAAGTAAAGTGGATCTTACAGATGTAGAAGAAAGGGATTCATTTAATTTTTCGATTGCTGCAAGACATTCAACAATGAAAACATGGTTATCTGCATCTGACACATCAAAAACTCAAAAGAAATTGTCTCAATATACCATTAAAATGGCAACTGCAGAAAAAGAAATTCTTGATAAAAAAATATCATTTTTTTTTTTTATGCTAACAACGTCTCATTTTTAGGTATTGAATTGAAGTACTTTGTTGAAATGTTGAAATGATACAAACCTTAAGACCTGGTTATCCTCACCATCTCGAAGAAATCTAGCAGGTCCACTTTTGGACAAGGAAAATACTATAATATTATATATATATTATATATATATAATATAATATTATATAATATATATTATATAATATATATATAATATATATATATACTATAATTATATATATATATATATAATATATATATGATATATATTTATATATATATAATATATATATACGGTATAATATATATTCTTTCAACAAATGAATTAAAATGAGTTTATAAACATTTCACAAAGTAAAAAGAGTATAATTTCTAATAATTTTCACTTTTCTGTTTTTACTATTTTTACATGCAATTATTTTAAAAAAAATTGAAAAAACCCAAGTGGCAAAATAGCGGCTTTTTTCAAGTGGGTTATGTTAAAAAAACCCGGTGGGTTTTTCGGGTCGGCCCACTCATGCCAACCCTGGGCTCGGGCTTGAGCCAATTTCACCCCTCTAAAAATGGAACATAAAATGGAGTTTTCATGCCCGATTTTGATCACTTAAAACAAAACTGTAGTTTTTTCTTTTTTTTGCCCTCCTAAAACGCCCGTTTTAGTGCGCTTCAGTAATGTCAATTTGTCAAAACCCATTGTTTTGACATTTCCTGCGTATCAAGTTTGTTTTTTCGAAAATGACCTGTCAAACTTGAAAATATGCATAGATGGTCAATTACTACAAATGCATCGAAGTACATTTTTGTTTTTTGAGTTTTGTGCTCAGCGTTTGTCCAGTTTCAAAACCCATTTTTGGATTTTAATAAATGAAAATTGCGTTAATTTTTTTCTGTTCGTGCGAAGTGGAATGAAATTTTCAGAGCATATGTATGTAGAGGGAGATGCACATTTTGTTATAATTGAATGGTTTCTTGTATATACAAGTAGTTTTGGGAATTGTTCCTGGAACAAAATTGTTCCAAACAAATTTTTTGTAAATTTTCAAAAAAATTTCTTTGAGTATACCAAAAAGAAATATTATCTAAGTAAAAAGATGCATCTCGCCCCGACTATACAAAGCCTGAAAATCCTGATGTTGATCCGGATGCAAGTTGAAGTAGAAAAAGAAATATATATATATATGTATATATATATAAATATATATATATATCAGTAATAGTATATATATATATATATAATATATATATATAAATAGTATATTATATATATATAATATAATATATATATATATGATAGCTATATATATATATATATAATATATATTTATATATAATATATATATATATATATATATAATATATATAATATATATATATATAATATATATTGATATATATAATATTATATTACTATATATATATATATATAATATATATAATATATATATATACCATATTATATATGCCGCTCCCGTGGCACAAACGTGTAGAGCGACGGAGTCGCATGTCAACGGCGCGGGTTCGATATCTCTAAGTTCGGACCCTAGGTAGAAATTACCTAGAAGTTCCCTCCTTGAATAGGGCATGCCGTGAGGTGTGAACTTTTACGAAAAAAAAAAAAAAAAAATTTATATTTCCAAAAATAGCAATTTTTTGGAAAAGTAAAATTTTGATATATTTTTTTTTACTTGCCCGATCAACATCAAATGTTCAGGGCTTGTATAGTCGGGCAAAATGCATCTTTTTTACTTAGATAATTTTTTTGTATACTCAAAAGAAAATTTTTGAAAAATTTTCAAAAACATTTTTTGGGAAAATTTGTTCCAGGAAAAAATCCAAAACTACTGTAGCTATATACAAAGAAACTATCTAAGTAAAAAATGTGCATCTCCCTCGACTACATATGCTCTGAAAATTCATCCACTTCGCACATAACAGATTTTTTTTATGCAATTTTTCAATTTTAAAAATCCAAAAAAAAGGTTTTTTTTTTATTTAAATTTGACATCGCTGAGCACAAAACTCAAAAAAAATCAAAAAACGTACTTCGTGCATTTTGTAGGTAATGGAGCCATCTAATGCATATTTCAAGTTTAACGTGATTTTGAAAAAAATCTGGAAGTTGATACGAGAAATGTCAAACATGGATTTTGACAAATTGAAAATTCTGAAAGAATAATTATAGACACAGAAAAACACTCTACAACGACGTTTTAGAGGGCAAAAAAGCTACACTTTGGTGTTTATATGATCAAAATCGGTTAAAAAGTTCCGAATTTTATCGTCCATTTTTAGGTGGGGGTGAAATGGGCTCAGCCCGACAAATATTGATTGATGGGTGTCTTGAAACATCTTGTTCTTCGTGTGAATGCCGTCTCCCCCAATGTACCTCCCTGACCCGTAAGTGTTGTTTAATGAATATATATATATATATATATATATATATATATATATATAATATATATATATATTATATATATATATATATATATATATATATATATAGATATATATATATATATATAACTATATATATATATATATTATATATTATATATATATATATATATATATTAACTATATATATATATATATAGGTATTTATATAATATAATATATATATATAATATATATATATATATATATATATATAGTATATAATATATATAATAATATATATATATAATATATATATATATATATATAATATATATATATATATATAATAATATATATATAATATATATATACGGTAATATATATATATATAGTATATATATATATATATATATATGATCATAATATGATCTATATATATATATATGATATATAATAAGTATATAATATATTATATATATCATATATATATATATATATTAATATAATAATATATATACAATTATATATAAATATATATATAGCATCAATCAGTAAAATGCCTAGTCATCACAGATGTCAAAAGTTTATTAGGCCTATTTTGTGTCACTTCTAAACGAAAGCCTAAATTAATTATTTTTTACCATTTTCTTCATGGATTACGCCCCACCGTCTACCCTGGAGAAATACTAGATATATATATATATATATAGTATATATATATATATATATAATATATAATATATATATATATATATTATATATATAATATGATATATATAGTATTATATATAGTTATAATATATATATATTATAATATGATATATATATTATATATACGGTATATATATATATATAATATTTATATATATATATATATCATATATATAATATATATATATATATATGAATATAATATATATAATATATAATATATATATATAATATAATATATATATATATATATATAATAATATATTAATGATATATAATATATATAATATATATATAGCTATAATATATATATATATACTATATGAATCTTGCAATTCAGGAAAGTTTGCCCAAAATTGTTAGTATACGATATCAAAAATAAATTAAAATGGTAATAAGAAAGATACGAAATATGTAAAATTATTTGATCCTGTTTTATTTCCCTCAAATTTATAGTTAGTATCATATAATAATATATGAAAAAAAAATACCTACTATACATAGGTGAAACTGCAGAAGAAGTTACCGCGCATTGATATCTCGCGAAACTAAATAGGTACAAAGAAAACTGTAACAATATATGGAATCAGCGTATGAAATTGTATGAAAAATGAAAAAAAATTTTTTTTATTTTTTTTATTTTTTTTATATCCAAAACTAAAAACATATATGGTACAAGAAAACAAATAACATATTTAGAATCAGCGTATGAAAATATTATGAAAACAAAGATTTTTTTTTTTAACTTAAAGATACCCCAAGGGTAAAAACCGCAAAAATGCAAAGAGTCGGGGTCTCTCGGTCCTCCTGGGGGACGACGGGTAGGACTATTTCCCCCCCTACTCGGGAGGGTCCTCCGGAACCCCCCGCTCTTTGGTATTTGGGTGTTCGCCGGGGGTTCCTCCGCCCCTCCCCTACGGGGTAGGAAAACGTCTCCCCCGTCTGTCCATCCGTCGGCTCGAGCCCCCTAAAAAAATTTATACTGCTGATTCCAAGTATGTTATTAGTTTTCTTGTACCTGTGCGTACATACTCGATATAAAAAAAATAAAAAAAAAAAGGTATTTTTTTTTCATTTTCTCATACACTTTCATACGCTGATTCCCATCATATTGTTTAATCAGTTTCTTGTAGCCTATCTTAAGTTTTCGAATATCATGCGGGTAACTTCTTAGTTTGGTATAATATAATTATATGATATATATATTATATATATTATAATAGTATGTATGTATATATTAAGTAATATATATATTATATATATATATTATATATATATATAATAATATACCGTATATCATATATATACTATATATATATATATACTATATATATATATATTATATATATATATATATATATATAGTATATATATATATATAAATATATATAATTATATAATAAAATATATAATATATATACATATATATATATGATATATATATATATATATATATATATACTATATATTATAAAATATATATAATATTATATATATTATATAATTAAATGAATATAATATATATATTATATTATAATATTATATATATATATTATATATATATATACTTGAAATTATTTTATAGCAAAGTTTAGAAAAATTGCAGGTGATTAAGACATAAAACCTAAAATATATTACTAAAAAATACAGTAATAGTAAGCTTTAAAGTCTTGGAGCCCATTGAAAAATATCTCTAAGCAAATTGAGGCCTAATGTTATATATATTATATATATTTATATAATATATATTTATATAATATATATAATATATATAGTATATAATTATAATGATATATTTGTATATATATAATATATTAGCTAGGTATATCAATTTACTATACTATATATCTATATTCTTTTTTTTTTTTTTGACTATCCTCTTTTTATCAACTAGTCGTGATATATCATTAATTAAAAAACTATTAATTATTTTATGAGCTGAATCAATATGATTGAAGAAATATAGATTTCCATTTTTAATATTATTATTATTATTATTATTATGTATCTATTAATTATTATCATTATTCATTATTATTATTATATATTATTATATTATTATTAATTTATTATTTATTATTAGTCTAAGTCAGATAGGTGTTTAATCTTTATAGGTTAGTGGGCAAGGACGTTTATAAAAGCAGAGTTACTTTACAATAAAAACTAAAAATCACTTTCTTAATAAATTAGTATTAAAGATTTGGATTATTTTTAGATTTTGCCATTGTCCTATTTGTGCAAGGCGACTCAGTAAAGGACAGATTACTTAGTCTCATTTGTATTTGAAGAATTGTGGGAGGAGATTTTATTATTTTATTTGTACTGGATATTATTATTATTTTTATATTATTATTATTATTTATTGATATTATGTATTATTATTATTATTAATTATTAATTATTATATTTTTTATTATTATTATTATTATTATTGATTTATTATATGAGATTATTATTATTATTATTATTTCATTATTATTATTTATTATTATTATTATTATTATTATTATTATT
>JABUQX010039672.1:20000-22500 GCA_015478945.1 Trachelipus rathkii
TAACAGACTTCTGACATAATATTGAATCGTGAATGCATAGTTGCAACGTGTGAATAAAACATGAAATTGATAGCAAGCCATTCTCCCTTATACCAGCTACCATGTTTAGTCCATTATCCCGTATCACTAAATGAATTCTATTTTTTAGAATATTGAAAAATGTCAAAGGCCCTTATATGATCTGACAAATGACAAAAATTTTCGTCATATTACTACAAAATTTGCCATATTTTTTTTTTTTTGGCAAATAAATTTCTAAAATTTAAACTTTAAATTGAAATAACTTCCCTTATGTTGACGTAATTTATTGTTTATAAAGATCAATATTCGGCCCGAATAGTTCGGCAAAAAGCCGAATACCGAATATTCGGTATTTTGGCCGAATAGGCCGAATACCGAATACTTACCGAATATTCGGCACATCCCTAATATATATATATATATATAAGAAATACTTCGATACAATTGTATATATATATATATATTATATATATATATATATATATATATATATATATATATATATATATATATGTATATATATATTATATTATTATTATTATATATATATTAGTTTGCTGGTTATATATATTATATTAGCATATAAATATTTGTATATAAATATTTGTATATTATATATATATATATATATATATATATATATATATATATATATATATATATATTATTATATATATATAAATATATATATTATATATATATTTTATATATAGAAATTATTATTATTGAGCATATATATATATATATATATATATATATATATATATATATATATATATATATATATTTACACGTATATATATATATATATATTTGAGTCAGTGTACAGAACCCACACAGGCTCACAGAAAGAGCTGGCCATACTGGGAGGGCCCTGTCATATATATGCTTCAAATGTCAAAGGGAGATTTGAATGGCGAAATGAATAATTAACATTCAGTCAAAAATAAATGAAAAACTAAATAAAATTGTACCCTTGTATTATAAATAGTCCTAAGATTACATAACAAAATCAAATATTACAAAGAATATTCACTTCTTGAAGATACAAGAAAATAGAGTTATTGTGGGAAGATTCAGATAAGATATGATAATTCCTTTAGGCGTTATGGACTGTAAAGTATGAAAAATGACGACGACGAATGGAGTCCAGATGGGAACAATCAATGAAGATATGGCGAACAGATTGAAGGGTGTGGCGACGGCAAAATTTGCAAATGGAAGGAGGGTCACGTGACAAATAGTGACTAGGAGTGATATTAGTGTGGCCAATGCGGACGTGAGCAAGTATCACCTCGTGTAAGCGTTTTCGTCTGTCAGAGGAAAACCACTCATCAATATTCGGCCTTATGTTTCTGAGTTTCGCTTCCGCTGATCACTCGTCCAGGGGCACTCTTGCCAACAAGATCGGAAAGCCTTGTCGGAGCAGGATAGTACCGGGATGGGAGGCAGCCTTGTCGAATGGCACTATCCGGGAGGTACCTGCAGTAACCCGAAAAGGAGGCCATTTTGGCCTCTCTGTCAGCGATTTTATTGCCAGTTACCCCTACATGAGAGGGGGTCCAACATAAAATAATTCGTTTCTTACGGGAATGGAGCAGCCGAAGAAATTGTTGTACAGCGGATACCTATGTGTTTTTAGAATAAAAGGTTTTAAGCGTTTGTAGCACGCTGAGCTAATCTGAATAAATGACATAAGAGTGATCTTTTTAAGGATTAGAATTATAAACGGCAAATATTATAGCTACACCCTAGCCGTAAAATTGAAGCATGAAGCGTGGGGAGGGTATGGAGAAGGCGGTCAGGAAAGACAGCAGATTCTCCCACACTGTCTCCTGTTTTGGAGCAGTCAGTAAACACTGGAGTAAATTCATCGTGAACTGCGGAATGAGCCAGGAATGATGCTTTCTTAACAAGACATATATATATATATATATATATATGAGAGTATATAGGTATTATATATATATATATATATATATATATATATATATATATATATATATATATATATATATATATATATATATATATATATATATATATTCCCTGTGTGTGTAAGGGAGAAAGAATTGCCCACAACGTATGTTATGCGTGTCGTAGAAGGCGACTAAAGGGACAGTGGTAGTTTGGTTGGCTGCCCACTACCACTTAACTTTTGCCTCGAATGTCATTGCATGCCTCGGAGAAGGTCGTGATAGCTGTAAGCGATCTTATATCTTTCAGCGAATATGTATGAATCGTATGGGTACATGGAATGTAAGAGGAATAAAGGTTGAAGAGAAGAAGAAAGAGGTGATGGATGTATTTAGAAAGGGCAAATTTGATTTCCTCGCTGTGACTGACACAAAGATGAAAGGAAACGGTGAAGATGAGTGGTGTGGTATGAAGTATGTTTTTGCTGGTGTGGAAAGGAATGAGAGAGGAAGAAAGGAGTTGCAATTCTGACGAGTGACCTGTGGTACAGAAGCTGTGGTAG
>JABUQX010039672.1:27500-48297 GCA_015478945.1 Trachelipus rathkii
AGAGAGAGAGAGAGAGAGAGAGAGAGAGAGTGAGAGAGAGAGAGAGAGAGAGAGAGAGAGAGAGAGAGAGAGAGAGAGAGAGAGAGAGAGAGAGAGAGAGAGAGAGAGAGAGAGAGAGAGAGAGTCGTTATAACTAACAAGCTAATAGAGTTTGTATATTTTACAACATATGGTTCCTATAGGGATCACGTACGTAATTATTTATTAATAGCTGAATTTCACATCAAAATTTTATTTTATGGGTAAAGCCACATTATTGTGGTAGGCTCCACCTCATGTAGGGGCCAGCCATTTCTGATTCCTCCTGAAGACCTTTGTCGTTCTTCTTGCATCTTCCTCTGTTAAGCACTCCATGCGTTTGTCTTTTTCTTTCTTTGATAACCAAGCCCCTCTGGGAGTGCTCAAACGCTCCGTAAGGTTCTGAAACCCTCAAAATCGGACTCTGCGGGTTAGTAAACATATAGAACCTTACACGACGTATTATATGTTTGTTTCTTTGAAACTTTGAAACTCTTAACTCTCATTTCCTGGATCATCTGGAGTCTCAGTCCCTTCTTTCAGATCATCAGTATGGCTTTCGACGCTCGAGGTCAACTGGTGACATATCATCCTATCTAATCATCATGGTCTTCGTCTTTAGGGACCATTATGGGGGAGTCTTGTGTGGTGGCGCTCGACATATCAAAGGCATTTGATCGAGTATGGCATGCGTCACTACTCTCTAAGCTCACTTCCTTTGGGTTTCCTCCTTCTTTTTACTCACTTATGTAGTTTCCTCTCAAATCATATATTATTGGCACCGTTGATGGGGCAATCCTCCTCCTACCTGTTAATTGTGGTATCTCAAGGTTCTGTTTTATCTCCAACTTTATTCTTACTTTTCTTCAACGATCTCCTCAGCTCTACTTCTAACTCTGTTCACTTTTATGCCGACGACTCAACCTCCATTCTTCCACTCATTTCAAATCTGCTCCCTCTTTTGCATCTAGAGTTGCCTCTCGTATTCAGCTTTCCGATTCTATTCTTGCAGACCTGGATGGGATTTCCCGGTGGGGCCATTGCAACCTTGTGAAATTCAACTCTTTGAAAACCCAACTTTTACAAATCCTCTCAAAAAACCTCCCAACTTTCCTATTTTCTTCGACGGTTCTAACGTCTCACCTGTTGACAACATAAACATTCTTGGTCTGAACATAAACAAAAAATTGTCTTGGAAACCTCATATCACAACGGTTGCTAAGGTGGCCTCAAAGAAACTGGGAGTTCTGTTCAGGTTGCGGGAATTTTTTTCTTCTGCACAGCTACTCCAGTTATATAAGGGCCTTATTCGCCCTTGTATGGAGTACTGTTCTCACAGGTATTACAGGTACTTCAACGGTAGATGCTCAGGGGAGTTGGCCACTCGCATTCCACCTCCATTGCGTCGCCCTCGTAATACAAGGGGTGCCATGCTCTCGCATGAATTTTGCGTGAGCATTGAAAATCCCAGACTCGTTCGTTGTGGTGCCTCCTTCTTTCCAGCCACTTCTGTTCTGTGGAACTCCTTGCCATCTTCTGTTTTTCCAACTGTATTTAATCTTCCTCTCTTTAAAACCCACGTCTGTGCTCACCTAAGAGATTTGCGTTAGGCTTGGGCTTGGGTGGGTTTTCCTGTATTTTATTTCCTGCCCCCTCCTTGAAAAGGGCCCAGCCCGTGAGTGGTGGTAATTTGTAAAAAAGAAAATAAAAAAAAAAAGATCCAGCACAGGCTCTGACTCGTGGTAGAACTACTTCACCGACTTCAATTCCTGTAGGCAAGTTATTTTTAGCATTTTTTCCTTCTAGCCAAATCCAAAGTCCTACTTTAAGGACTTGAAATCTCGGCTCCGACAGGGTGACGTCATCAGAGGTAGGGGTTTGAAGTTTGGTTGGATACCATATCTCTAACTTCCATAAATTGAAGGTGAGATAAATTCTGTGACTTCATCAAAATGATGGGATCTCATTGGTGGTGACGTCCTTTTATTCCTGTTTTTTTTAGCTGTACTGCAATTTATTAAAGATAAATTAAAATTATTGAATATATAATTGATATTGAATTTGTTCTTCATTACATTGAGCCAACCATAAGGCAAAGAAAGATGAATTAAATATCGATTTTGGGGTAAATGACTTCAATAAATCGAATGGAACCATCAGAAATGATCTAACTGATTATTTGAAACCTTTAAGGAACCCAAATCAGCCCCTTTCGGGACTAAGTCTCAGAATTCGATTCAAAACCCCCGAAAACTGTCTTCCAAACCTCAGAAAAGGTCTTCTTGACCTTGGAAACCTGTACTTTGATTTATTAAGCGTTAAAAACCGGATTTTGCAAAATGTTACCGGAAGTTACATCTCCAACTTTCTGCTGCTACTTTCTGCAACTAGTGTCGTACTATATACTAATCATTGAATCTCAAAACACACTCAAATTTCCCTAGCGATACACAATAGATTGGTAATAAATACATTTAGCCCTGGAATCTTAAGCAGGTTTGTCTAGTCGGATAAATCATATTCGAATCTGACTCCCGATTCCCACTCTTTCAAAATTTCAAACGTCCAATTCTGACTCCAATTTCTAAACTTTCAAATATCCGACTCTGACTTCTAAACTTTCACATATCTGGTTTAGACTCTTAAAACTTTATACGCCCGACTCCGGACTAGGGATGCCGAAAGAGTATATATATATATATATATATATATTATATATATTTATATATATATATATATATATATATAGTATTATATATATATATATATATATATATATATATATATATATATATATATATATATATATATATATATATATATATATATATATATATATATATATATATATATATATATATATATATATATATATATATATATATATATATATATATATATATATATATACATTTATATATATATATATATATATATAGATATATATATATATATATATATATATATATATATATATATATATATATATATATATATATATATATATATATATATATATTAGTATTTTCCTTCGATAGTATAAAAAAAATATCGATTATATATTTTTACTCGATATATCGGTATATCGATATTTCTTCTTCACTATCGTATCGTCGATATTTTTTCATTTATATTTCAGGAATTGTATAATTTCTTTATATTCAATTAAGTGTTGGAAATATTAACATATAAAAGGCAAATTTAATAATATTGAAAAGCTATTAACGTTTGTAAAAATTTATAATTGCCAATTAATGTTTGACGCAAATGTATTTTTATGACATTAAATTCTAATGTCAGATTATTGTGTGTAAAAGGAGAGGCAACTAACTCTTTGTGTAAAAAGGATTTCAGTTAAAAATAGTGAGATTTATTGGATTAATAACTACAGCATAAGAAAAGCAGGCTCAGTTACATTTATTTCTTGTTTTACAGTATATTATAAAGCTTTCTCTAAAATATTTAAAGAAATAAACTAAATATACTTGATAGGAGTATTGTGCTCAAGAAAGAGTCATTACATGAGGCTAATAGCTTTCCCTGGGAGGTCGAGGAGGGAAAAATACTGTTCTAAATCATATATTGATTCACAATATTTATATCTTTTATACTCATGTTTAAGTTGTGCGTGATCGAGTTAACACAGACTCAAATAGAGCACAAGTCACTCTAAACTTGAGATTCTAAGTACCTTATTCTACTGATATACTTGTTATAGCTTTTCTTGTAATAATTCTGTGCGATGAGATTGTGCCAGAGAAGTGGGTATCGTTAGAAAAATTAAGATCATTGCAGAAATCTAATTTTTCCTATGAAGGTATCTCTCATTTATTTCACTGTTGAGTTTTTATTTGAGTTCTTTAGTGTATCAGTTCTTCACACTATTTATCCTTCGTGGTGAGTAGTATCAAATGCAATCACTACATTATATCCTATAAAGCTCCGTTATTTTGCTGATGTACGCGCATTATATATAGAATTCTCGACTAACAATATTGTTGTAAATTTTAATTCAATATTTAACATCGATTTTTAAACTACTAGCTATTAAATCATAAGTTTAGTAAATTGTATCGGGGTACACTACTACTCACACCTAAAACATACGCTTTTCTCGTTATGATACATAATAACTACTGATCCGTGCATCTCACAGTCTCAAACATACTTTAAAATATTATTAACTACTTTATCTTAATTCATTCTGATGAAGATACTATCAGTTATTCTATGTGTTCCGAAAAACTAGTCATTTATGAATGCAGGTAAGGCCTTTTTATGAAGCAGATACGGATGTAACATACTTCACTCAATAATAAATAATATATTTCAAAATTAATATTAGATAATAATATTATATAATTTTTTATTATTTATATATAAAAATAGATAAAAATCTTAATTAAAAGAAAAATAACTAAGTAAAAAATAATGTTTTCTCCTACATAGACGACAATTTTTTCATTTTGAATACGAAAAAAAAGCTATAGTGATATTTATTTAATACATTTGACCAACATCTGCCTTTCTATATATAGTGAGAATAAAGACAACATTAATTCTTATATTAAATCTTATATTAACTTCGATCCAATATATATCAATAAGTATCCAAAAACTACACCCCAGTTCCTCAAGTATATCCAAACTCACGCTTTCACAAGTAATAAATTAAGAGTGACAAAATAACTTCTTCGGGATTGGAACACTTGAAAGTTGGAAGACCGCTGAAGAGTGATAGATATCCTTTTATCCCATATTCTAACCTAACTTTTCATTTTACTGATAATATTACATTCATATGACTCAATATTTATAAATTTAAATAAGATTTTATGTTCTGAGTGTAGTCTATATTATATATATATACAAAATTAATAATAGTAAAAGTAAAAAAAAAATATTATTCATCTTTATGCAAAACATATCTAATCTTGTATAAATGTGTTGTGAGATATATAAAATTTTGGTATAGTTGATTAAATAGTTAATTTATATAAATATCATATATGTAGCCCCTAGTATAATTAGTGGGGGAGGGGGGTCCACTCTATTTAGCAGTAGAGTAATGTAGTTGAGGCATCCTATATAGAACGAGTCCAGCGAAACCAATAATAATGGGTAAGATTTCGTACTATAAAATCAATTTTTTTATGTTATCTTATATAATCAAGATACAACAGTCTTACATTTAACTTGTGTTAGGTATATAAGTACTATTTTTAACTTGTTCTGTTATCTAGGTTTTGAAAATTCTATGGACACGTGTTAAAATGTTGTGTTCTATAAAATTCCGTAGAATTGGCGTAGGCGTCTTTAGATATATAATAGAATATTATATATATAATTATTAATATATATATTAATATATTAAAATATATATATATATATATATCTATATATATATATTAACTTATATTATAATAATATATATATATATATATATATTATTATATAATAATATATATATATACTATTAGTATATATATATAATATATATATAAATTAATATATACATATAATATTACTAATTAATAATAATATAAAAATATATATATAATAATAGATATTAATATATATATATAATATATATATCAGTGAGGGCGTATAATATTATGGAGGTATGAGCCGGGTTAGAGTAGCTTACCTACCTCAATATATTTTTTTAGTTTATAAATATAATTAAAATTATAAATTATTATAAATAAGTATATATAAATTTATTATAAATTTTTAATATATATAAATAATAGTTATATACGATATTTATATTAATTCATTCTTTATAAAATATTAAACAGATAAAATAAATACCACTAATTAATTAAAGCAATAAATAAATTTATATAAGATAAAATTATGTATAATTTACATTTAGAAATTCTCCCTCCTACTCTGATCTTAATAGTAAATAAGTTTAGGAGTTTTATACGTACTTACACAGGCGACACAGTAACTTGAGGTGTCAAACCTTATCCACACCTGCTCCACAGTCAATTTCTTATATGATATGACATAATAAATCTGATAACAAACCTGGGTCCTTACTGTTGTCTAGATAACCTAAACATCGGCGAGTGGAGTAATCATATCCGCACCTAACATTGTTATATTTATTTTTTATTAATATATCTTTATTCGTGAGTTCTCATTGAATTCTTTTGCCATTATTCACACATAGATAGCGAAATATAAGAGCTCACGCTGCTTGTGGATTAGTTCTCTCATATATGAAAAAATAGGTTATTTGCATATTTAGTCTGGATAAATGCTGTCACCGAGTTGTGTGATATTTTGTGAATACACTATAGACTGTTCGAGTCAGCTAAATCTAACGATCACTATTTAAGATGAGGTATATTTATATATATATAGCATATATATACAATATAATTATATAATGATGAATATAATGCATAATGGAGTATAAGTGTATATGATGTTTTTAATATAAAGTAATATGTTTTAATTTTCAAATATAATTCTCACTCTTATTTTAAAAAAAGTATTGTATCAAAGGAAATTAACACACTGAGAGAAATGTATGATTATATTAAAATATTAAAGTTAATTTTGGAACATATATAATAAAAACAAGCTTATTATCATACAAATATATAATAATATAGTTAAACATATTTATATTAAAAATATTAATATATTATATAGTTTTCGAATGTTTTCGTTAGTCTTATATATTTATATATATATATATATAATATATATATTGTATATATATAGATTATATATTACAATTATAATAATAATAAAATATATCGAGAATATATCGAAATATAATATCGAATATCGATATTTTTCTGAGGCGTAATATCATAGAAGGCGATATAGATATTTTTAATATAATTACGATATATATATCAATTTATCGATATTTTTTTTAGTAATATCGGGCTCCTACTCAAAGCAATCCATAACGTAACTTTCTATCCTATACAAATTCTAAGTTTCACACATTATGTATTAGTACGAAGTTTATGATCCATTATTTAGTGGATTAGTGAAAAATTCATTTTTACCTACCTTTATGCTATAATAATGATATTAAAAATATAGTAGTTATATATATCACGTCCATTTAGGCCTAACCACAAATACGTACCTAACAAGTTGCATCGCTGTGCCCATTTACGAATAGTGTTCCTATCTCAACTAAGTGTAATTCTTTTGTTGTCAGCGTTTATCGTACTACTTCAACATCATGATGACTAAGTAAAATAAGTAAATTAGAACGTATAAAGCCTAGAGAGCATGGTATGATATTTCTGAGTATCACAGCGTTAAAGCGCCTCTTAAACTTTCCTTCATAGCCTGTGCATCAACAAATATATAATACCAAAATCCCATTCAGTAAATAGTTATACTATTTATTATCAGCGTTCTTAACTATTGAGTATACCCTAGTCCAGAGATATTATCTCTTATTTAAAATGTATTTCAACACCTAATATAATATATATATATATATATATCTACAGTTAAACCTACTATAGGATCTTCTTTAATCACTAATATGATTTACCTCATACTATTAAAAATATACTCTTTATATTTATGCTTTGATTAACTACAATATTTTTTATATTAAAAAATTAAAATTAAGTAATACCATAGCCATAAAATATTTTGAATAGCTTATAATAATTTTATTATTAGATATTGTTTTTTGATACCCATGAATCAACCTGAAAGCACCCTGAACATCCACTGTCTAACGGCCGTTATATATATATATATATATAATATTAATAATTTATTAATATATAATAATATATATATAATATAAATAATATATATAATATATATTAATATATATAATATAATATATATATATATATTAATAATATATATATTTATTAATATATAATATATATATAATAATATATAATTATAATATATAATATATTAATTAATATTACTAATTAATAATTATATATTATAAATATATATATATAATATAATATATAATATTAATATATATATATAATATATATATATATATATATATTAATATAATAATATAATATATATTAATAAGATGTGAGGAGGTAAGAATTTTCTGTATTGAACATATTATACATTATTTTAATTTTTTATATTTAAATGATACTATCCAGTAAATTGAGATGTTTGTGGAAAACATTATTTTTATGGGTAAAATAATTAACTTAGTCGATTTTGTTTGTTTCGTAGGTTACTCTCTATAGCCCTCACTCCTTACCTTATACATCGCCAAACTTTTATACTTTTAATATCACGAAGAGATGAGAGATGAGAGATGAGAGATGAGAGAGAGAGTAGAGAGAGAGAGTAAGATTTAGAGTTCAAAAATAAAAATAAAGGGAATTATAATATATATATATATTAATATATATATAAAAGGCTTGGGCCTGAAAAATAAATAAATTTTAACAAATATCAAAAAGTGTCCCTATATCCTAAATTAATTACCTAGGTGGTACTTTTGCAAATTATGTTATAAAACATTATAATATCCATTTATTAGAAAGAAAAAAAAAATGGTTGTTATACATATTATATTTTATATCATGAGACCTACTCACCTTCCTACATGTCTCTAAAAATGTAAATTTTTTTGAGTTATAGTTATGGTTAAAAAATATCAAATATAAATAATGAATAATATGCTATTTATATAAAAATAAGCTACAATGCAATCAATTAGGTACCAAATGATGCAGAATTAAATGTAGAACATGTTTTAATGAAATAACATACATGTTCTTAAAATACTATATTATTTTATTTTATACTGAAGATATGCCAAAAAACTAAATTTTTTTTTTTTTTAGTTAGAATATACTATGGTACTAAATTACTACAAAAAATATTGAACAAACTAGGAATATACTTCTAGTACGTACCTATATATAGTATATAACTTTTAATCCCATGAATATCAGATATATATACATAATCTACTTCTAATATGTATGTTAATGTGAGCACGATGGTTATTTATTATGAAAATAACAAGCAAAAATACTAGTTAAAAACTCATACTAATATATTATCTCTATACTTACAGTCACCTCTACTTAATTCTGTTTCTTTAATATAATATATTTGCACCAGTACCTATATCACTTATAAATCAATATTCCTAGGATTATATACGCCAAAAATCGTGAAGGTCATTCAATGTTAAAGACAGCTTGAGGATTGACTCAAAAGGAAATAATATTAAGATAAGACTAATTAAAAAGTTATTTGGGTCAAAAAAGGAATTAACCATTGCATCTACGTTTTCTTATTTATTTATTTCATTTAGTTATTTTAAAACCATAGTTGTTTTCAATACGACGAACATCTGTTTTAGAAAAATTTGCGCATGAGACGCATTACATCGGTTTCTCATTGCCATTTTTGCCATTTGTGTTACACTAATATTTTCTAAATTATATTGCGACAACCAATATATGCTTTATCCTTCTACTTACAAAATATCTTCTTCCAACCAATGAAAATATATCTTTCACTATTGAGGCCTTTTCAAATGCAAAACTTATATAAAACTACTTTCCTTCTGAACTCTTCATCCTCATCGGCTATAAAAGTTTTCAAATGATGAAATTATTTTTCAAGCTACATGAGCAATAAATAATCACTGTTAATTATTCATATAACTTTATAAACAAATGTTTCCTTAAAAGCTAAATTGTGACATAAGGAAAATTATTATATTGATTCTTTGAATCTAACATTAAATAGGTATTATTTTTGGGACCCCTACGTACTAAGTTAAATATTTATTCAATGTTAATATCAAACGCCAACTAGGAACATTACACCTTTAACTAATAAATTCGTCAATTACAGCTATTAGAATTTTTAGTAGGATTTGGAAAATTGAGGATATACATAATTAATACCTATATAATATAGTAAGATTCTGCATGAATAATTAGTTTGCCAATCACGAGAATGGTTCAATAGGTCCAACTTCTAAAATAAAGCCCAAATCAATCCAATCTATGTTATCACTGTGATTACACCCCAACAGATGCGATAAGCATAGAACTGGTCAGTCGATAAGTCATCAGTGTCAGATTAAGTTACTATCAAATGTAACCTTTATTGTATAGTATTAATGTAACAATAATTTATGGGTGATTTGTGAATTTGAGGCCTATAAACTTAAGGAACAGTACGCTATATACCTTTCTGGGAACATCACATTGCTATTCAGTATATATTACTGTGAGACCCAATGAGATATATCCATGAAAATTTATCTGGCCCTTTGGTAGTTATTTCAATCAATTATTATTCATAAAAATAATGCCTTAAAAGGTAACAAATTTAGATGCAAAATGCAAATATTCCACTGTAATAAGTTACTTTTAATTTGAAACTATTTTACAATATCTATAATGATAACCCGTTAGAACTGACCAGTATTGACATTTGAGTTCACTCATGCCTTATTATGCTAAGTTCAGTTATCTTGTGATTTTAGAAGCAAACTGTTCGACTATATAGTGTTTTTAGATATATACGCATGAGCCTAATCATTATCTATCCCTTGGCGTCTTTTTGTAGTGTGATTATGATCAAAGGGTAAAAAGTCATCTGAAAATAGATAAATTTCTAATAAAAAATGTAAGAGAATATTAATTATATAATAATATAATATATATATATAAGGTAGTTTTAGTTTTCTATCTAACTTCTCTATAAGACTGCATTTTATGATTGACGTAAAGTATAGTCGACTCATAACTGGCTCCAATGCGACCAGTGTACTGAAGTCACATGAAACAGCGCCAAGACATACACTCCCTGAGCGATAGTACTGTACACGCTTCGTTGTGAGAGTTATTCACTCCATTAATTTTCACAATACTCTATCAAGGTTTGCCATCACCCCATTGGCCGAGTTACAGGTGCGAGAGTGAGTATATAGCCTATTCCTTATGCAACCTCTTAAGTGTCTGCCGTGTGTGAGACAGCACGACTGGCACTTTTATTCTTTCTGTCAGACTTTAATCTGCTCGCAATTTTTCCCTTTTCTCTTTCTTAATTTATTCTAAAAGATGTTTAAAGCAATTAACAATACTACACACTCACATATTCATTACACTACAACCACACACACACATTTGAGCATAAAGATATGTCACACTATCATCACGACAGCACACATCAGCCACAACACTAATAGTAATAATTAACTATACTTTGTACAATAACATTCACTTGCATTTTGAGTCTATTGATGATAACTCAAACAAATTAGCTGCAACAAGCTCTATTATCATTATTATTTGATACCTTGAAAAAGATTTTTAGTTAACTTATAGTATATATAAGAAAATAGCTTTCAATAGGAATTTTGGTATGAATAATATCTCAATGTCTAAAGAAGCATTGATTTGTAAGATTTTTTTTTTCTTTTTGTAACTTTTAATGACAAAACTACTTAAATTACCTGTCACACATTTCAGCAAGCATTCGTAGCCTTGTTCGATTTTGCTCAGAACTTGTTCGATTTTAGTGACTCAGAACTTATGATATTTCTCCCACTATATCAAGGATCTGTAATCATTACTAATTGAAAATTGAAACTCAGACTAAATTTCACATTATATGAATTTCTCTATTCTCTACACAGATACTTGAAGGACTTTCTTCTTCAAGTCCTTGAAAAGATCAGCTTACTTTCATTTCAGAAGAACCCAGTTTCCTAGCTTTCTTTTAATGAACTAAGACTTTCTTGAATATAACTTATTTTTTGTGAGATTTATGCTTTAGAAGTATAGTGTTCCGGAACTAGCTCATTAGAAGTGCAGTAGCCATGACATGTTTAGATTTTTTGATCCTTAGAATCATAAATGAGGAAATAATTACTATATTTAATCATAAAACTTTTTATATATCTCTACCTATATACTGGATGTTAATAATATATAATTTTAGTTTAGGATTTTGAGTAAATTTTGAGTAAATGCTATTAATAAGTCTATAAAACACTTTTTATCTCTATACCTACTGGATATGTTTAATTATAATATATTTTAAATTTGAAATGACACATGTATATATTTTAAAGCTGGGTCTAAATTTTTGATGTTATACTCACCTAATAAAACTCTCTGGTGAGGTTCATCATCTTCATTTCTATTTAAATAGAAACTTCTTTTCAATTCTGCTAGTTTCTTGTGGTCTTTTTTATGATGTACAACATCAAATATTTGATTTGCCTCTTCTATAAAAACCTGGCTGACATATATTATCTGTTTTTACATAATATTTTTGTACCTCTTTATTTACTTTTTGAGTCCAGTAGTTCACAAATTTATTAATATAAATTATTATTTCAATGTTATAACTATGCTGAAAGTCTATTGTTTTGTAATTTCCATAATGACAGATAAATTAGGATAACATAATAATTTATACCCACATGAGTATATGAATATGAGTTCTACAACTAACATCTCTCTGAACCACTGTCTTTCCTAAATAGTCCTTTAAAGTAAAGACATCTTTTTACAAGCACTGTTTGACTTTAAAGTGGGAAGTTTTACTACAAATAGAGGAAATTCCTTCTAAAAGTTTTATAAGCATTCATCCACAAATGTATTTATTGTGAATTATGAATTAGAATCTTAAATGTATGACGATCTGCACAACTATCATCGATCCATAACTCTTCATAACATTTAAATTGATGAATAAATATGGAGTAATATTATAAAATATCTATATTAATCAAAACATTGATGTAGTATCTATTATATATAGTGCTGAGAGAATGAGCTGTCAAATTAAAATAAGAGGAAAAAAAAAAAAAAAAAAAGGAATGCGGAATATAAAATGTTATTTATTAGTTCTCTACAGAGACTAATATCATATAGCTACATCGAATAATGGAAATATATAGTGTTACACAATTTTAGAGTGATAACTTGTAAATTTTTTTGTTTTATGTTATAGAACTCAAATGTAAAAAAAAAACAAATTAATTGAAGTACAGATGAGAATGATACATATTATTAGTCATACTAAAGTGGACAATAATAATTTATTTTACTCATTGTAAAAGCGAGAGAAGTCAGATGTGGAAACATTATTAAAGCATTTTATTAAGTAATATATTTAAATAGATTTTATAACGTATGAGTCAATTTTAATAATTTTATCACAATTTTTATTTATAGTTTATTTTATAATAACCTATCAAGTGGTAGTACGAGCGTGTGAAATGTCTGTCTTTATAGGTTATTTTATTTATTTTGAGTATGAAATTTGTTCTCCACAACTCGGATGGATTACAAATAGAAATATGGAGTTTTACCACAGTAGGTTCTGAAATAATGGGTTATGTTGATCCCCCACACAACATTTTCCTATATATAATATATATTTATAATATATATATTATTTATATGTAATAGTGATATAACTATTAACTAACGGACAATTGATATGGAGTGGAGCTTACGAGTACCTGAGAACGGGAACACAGGGGGACGTTTTCCTATTATCACTATCACGTAGGTGGAGGGGTCGGATGAGGACTCATACTCCATAGCGATCACACCTCACAGAATTAAACACTAAAAAGTAGCGGAGGGGTTACCTGAGACCTCCCCGAGGGAGAAATTAGTCTACTATCACCGTATTATCTCAGCCGAATAGGCATCGTAAAGACCTATATATAATACACCGACTCCGCCATATATATCTGGTGGCGTAGTAATATATATATATATACACTTTGGAGATTTTCCTTGTTTGGTAGTAAGAAAAAGGAGCTTTATCTTAATATATAGAAAATGATTATAATTTTTTTAAAAGAATAAATATTACTCAATAAAATAGGAAGTTACCTAAAAAGACTCTCTACATCATAATACTATATTATCAATATTATAATTTAAAAGTAATATTTTTTATTGTGTTGACATATCACCACTCTCACATATATCTCCTTCTATCTAACCTAACCTAACTGGTAGCACATCACTTTCTCATCAAAATCTCGTTTCCTTCTTCTCCGCTGTACGCTATTGTAGTTCTCTTTTGCGGATATATACTCACTATATATAATATATCTCTATCTCTCTCTCTCTCTCTCTCTATCTCTCTCTCGATCTTCTCTTACTCTCTACTACATCTTCATCTATTCACTACTATGTCTCTCTACTATCGGATAAATATTATATATAATAATATATATATATATATATAAGTATTACTATATATTATATATATATATATATATATATATAATCTTTTTTATTATTTTTTTATTTTTATTTTTTACTATTTTCACGTCAATCACTAAAATTTGGACCAGTCTAATTTAACCAGCAATGTATTTACCTTAATTCTATGTGGCTCTTATGAGTAGTTTTTGAGAGAGATATGCGAGACACTCGATGATAGTTGTCGCCCGCTTCTTATAGGGGTTGGTCAGCCACAATGCTGCAACTCCATCTCCAGACACTATGAGAAAAACGTAAGTCCGCTAGCGCTTTCCCTCCGCACCTAATTCAGACCAAATCAAACCTCCGCTATCGCAAGTCCGCACGTCCCCACGTATTGTTTGATCTAAATAATATAATAATAATATTATATTATAGTATAATTATTGGCCATACATATAAATAAAAATTATTTATAATATTATATAAAATTGAAATGAATATTATATAATACATAAATCTTCAAGATATTCCTCCTTCCCTCCTCAATGTCATCTTCAAAAGGACAAGAGATTCAATATTAAACCTTTACAAAAATGATTTAACCTGCACTGCAATACTATAAATTAAAAGCAGTTAATAGGCTGACCTTATATCTTTGCCTACCTTAACATAAATTTCCTATATTATACCACCAATAACTAATATAATATTCGCTTACTTAATATAAGCATATAGCAGGACTGAATCTAAGGAGAGAGGTGTATATTTATATATTTTATGAACAATAGTTATTCAGAGCAAATTTACTTCCAATTATGTCATTGAAAGGATAAAGATGTCCTTTTGAGAGAGAGTGCTGGTGTTAGTTATCGCTTTCCAAGCAGTCCATTGCTTATATTATTATAAGGTCCTCTAACCATAAATCATTCTGCTCATTCCTTAAGTAAATAGAAATATTTTGACCACTACCTGTACCCATATACCTATTAATAGATAGCGCTCTCCTTTCCGTTAGCATATCACAACTAGATTGTTTAGAGATAGTATACGCTCTAGGGCAAGACAGGAGTCCTTGCGCGCACGGAACACTAATAGTCTATAGAATGCGAAATAGCTAAATACAGCTACAACACTTATCGAATATTAACTGCGCTAGCTACTTATAATTCTATACCGCTAACTATGATACGTCCATACCCATTACCAAGTAGAGAGATTGTCTCACTACTAGTCAATAAAATAAATCCACCCTTTGAAGATCTAACAAGAGTCGACGGAGAGACCTACCACTATAGTGTTAATCATGTCAAATGTAGGGTTTCAATATTACCTTTGAGTGACAAATGCATGACTAACATCATTAACTTACACCTACAAAGACGTACCCACCATTGGAGTATCCTAAGTATATAATTATCAGCTATATTCATCATCGCAGCTTGTCAGTACGTAATAACTATACAGTTCCTTTCTCTATCCATAATCATTACCTTCACTGCACACTAACAATATGTCTGACTTTATGCACTCTTTGAGGTACTTCTGATAATACTCAGCCAGTCAATTTTAATAACCAAGCACACTACATTCACACCACTTTTAATACATTATCGCTTATTAAACCAACCGAATACTATTCATCCACATCATTTCCATATGACCAAACTCTCATTAAATTATATACTCTACTTATTATTACCTATATACTCATTTATTGCGCCTTTCTTTACATCAGTACCTATAACAACTCTCAGTAGTACACGTTAGATTTATATATATATATAGTTATATATATATAAGTTTTATATGTATATTAATAGATGCTTTACATATAATTGGTGTGTTTGTTTACGTAGCTATTATATTGATGTATATGTTACTAGTAATTATTCTTTACTCCTTGGTGTCATTTATTTACGGATAATTGAGTGAGTTGTAGTTCATCGAGGCTATATAGGTATATTAAGTATAATATATATTATATATATATATAATATACTATATTAATAATATATATATATATAATATATATATATAATTATATATATATATTATATATTATATATAATATATTAATATATATATATATATATTATATATTATATATATATATAGTATATATTATATATATATATATATATATATATATATATATATATATATTATTATATAAATAATTAACTTTTTATTACATATTAATTTACCATATTGAATAATCGTGAGTACCTTTATGAGCTTTATCTGCTATACGCCTTTTATAGGATGTATCTAATATTTACTTTAAACTTAACATATCAATATTCTGTGTAAAACTCACAAGTAATATTGGATCATAGTACATGTTGAGACACTCATCTGAGCCCAATAATTAATACCTTTAAAAATCAGCCAAGAATTAATGTTCCAAAATTTTCAATAGTACATGACGTTACCACGCCTGGAACATTACTCTGCAAACGATGATAAGGGTAAAAGAACCTAAAATATCTAACTGCTTGTACGGTCGCTCTGACAAAATAAATGTCTTAACATCCCATGACAATTCTATTCTAACCAATTATATATTATTGTATTACACCCATTTGAACATATCACCATGATAATTTCAGCAAAAACTCGCTAAACCAGAAAACCTCCTTTCTATGTGAGATAACGCCACTCACTTTAGATATTTAAAATTTAATATATATAATTACATATAACTTCACATGGTATTCGAATGACTCATTTTGAGACCAAAATAATCTTCTCTAACTAAGAAAAATAACTCTAATTCCCTCTTTATTTATCATGTCTTATATAATCTTCATTTATTTATTTCACAAAATACGAGCCTACCTCCCTAACTATTTTTTGAGCTTCTTTAATGGCACCTTTATATTAATAATAATATAGTAATACTCATGTCACTCTTCTTTTTAGATCACCTATTTGTTTTCATCACTTCGGATTTTACTAGAGTTGTTCTATATAAATTATTTAGTTATAATAATAGATTTGAAAATCTTATTTGCTCACTTAAGCTTACCCCTAATAATAATTCCACGTTGTAGGTGTTATACACACACCACAACATTTGAGTTTATGCACTATTTCTTCTTCAACGTCTACTTCTTATACAGCTCATCTGAAATTTAATTCCTAACATACTTTTATAATTAATAATGTTAATTATAAGCACTAAAGGTGGAGATATGTAGTCTCTACTATTCAAGTCTATAAAATCGATTATTTTATCATATGTTAAAATCTATTTAGAGATAGAGACAATTGTAACTCCACTCAAAGTAGTTTCGAGCCGATTCGATGGTTAGTACGCGAGGTTTTGGCATCTATAATACTTTAATAGAAAAAAACAGACTCATTATTTTGCCACTGTAGTCTAAAAAGCATATTCTATCTATATAAAAGTATAAAAAATAATAAATTTATATTCCAAGTTTTCTCTCTATACTTAACAGGAGATAGACAATTCCACATATATGTCATAATCAATCACTAACTACCTTATAATAATTTCTTCTATATTTCAGATACATTTAGCATGCTCTGCACCAATTATTAGCTACGAATCGAAAACTTCTTCTTTTTCATAGCCGACGAAACAAGTAAGTGGAGATCACACGCTCATTATATTTTCTCTTTTATCGTACTGTCTATCCGCATCCGGATTACTCCGCATTTGCAGCGAGACTCTATTCTGGTTAACTCGTAAGAAATGTTACCGCTCGGAGCGGGAACTAGCGTAACCCTTAGCGTAGGAACTGTACATAAGATTTGTAAAGCTTTGTGCTCCACTCACAGTTACTTTGATATCTAGATACGTATCATAATCGAGTTTCTTTAGAGTTGAAATGTTGTTAGATCATGATATATATAGTAGGCATTAAACGTTCATTATTCTAAATCACTTTGCCCTATTCTTATTATATCTATATATTATTTTCCATACTTACTATCATATATATATATCATATATATTAATAGTAAATATACTATTATATATGTTTGTTGTTCCATAATAAACTTAAAGTAGTTCGCACGTTTTAAACATAAAAGATGTAATCTACAGCAAGATGCCAAGGCAAACAATAAAAAGAGATTTTCATGAGCTCCAAAATTTACTCCCATGCACAATCCGCTATTGTTATTCATCGACTTGAAGAGATCACATTATTTTCCTAATCTTTGCTTGTAAAAAGCAGCCCTTGTCGAGATATCTTATTATATCAATATTGATCGTGTAATCAGGAGTTTCTTCAAGGACTAACATAATACTTTCTAGAGTTATTCAAAGTTTCTCTTTCGACACTTGTTATCGTAGACTTCAATGAATGGATGGGCGCACAAACTTCTCATTTCTGAAAATCTGCATTTCCACATCTTCAATTGCTCATACAATAAGTCTCTCAGTGCTCATCTTTCATCTGTCTCCACTTCACATCAATTGACTCTTGAGCTTATTATTAATCTGATTGTTCTCATTAACCATAGATTCTAATTTCTTACGTTTTAATATTATGATGATTCATACGGTTCAGCACTTCAATCCTTCTTTCATTATGTGAAAAATCTCCTATCGACTAAGACCACACCAAATTTAAGCAGCATGACAGCACGTTGATGCTAGGAATAAAACCAGTGGAGCAAAATACCTTTCCAACTTTCTGTACGAAGCAAGCTTTTCCTGATTGGGGCATGGAACAGGTTGTTTATTCATCAAACGAACAAGCACAACCGTAGCTTGTCATCTATCACTTGTAAGACTAGCGACACAATTCACAGAAGATTAAAACGCATACTCTAAAGAGTCAGCTACAGAGATAGCTCGACCATCCCTTATATAAATGTACTCTCTATCTTCTATTACTCATCATCATCTATATGTGTATCTCTCATTCATTATCTCTCATATCTATATCTCTTCTACTCCTCTTGAAGAATTTTCATATCTTCATCATATCTATTACTCTCTATCTCTATCTATCTCTCTATCTTCTATCTTCTTATTCCTCTTTATCTAGTTAATTGAACCCTGAGTGAATAATTTTCTTAATTCTTACTCGATCTTTCTTTGGAAGATATATACACATAATATATATATATATATATTGTATTCCTCTTCAACGTTACGTTTATCATGAATTAGCTATCTAAAATTTATTTCTGAGCTACCGACTCGACAGTTTGCTTTTTCTGCATAGGTTAATGTATATGCGTTGGTCTTTGTAAATGGAAAAAATAAAGTAGCAATAGCACATCAAAAGTTTTGAATACAATTTGAAAATTTGGGACTTAATATTTCAAAACTCTAGTGTTAGTATATAATTTCATTTGGTCTAGTTCAATTAAAGAGAAGTGAGTAATACTAGTGGATAAGCTATTAGTATATGATCGGCTCGAGAATATCCACCAGAGGAACCTGTTTTATACCAGTCCAATGACTCTCTCTTCCAAATCTTCTCCATAGCCTCTTAATCTGCCCGCGCGGACATCACTAGAGGTAACTAGCTGCGGATCATATCGCCATTTCTCGTTTCTATGTCCTATCTGGACAATCCTCATCTACTCTCGAGGTTACACGTTTAGCGCATCCTCATCTCTCACGTCTCTTCCAGTCTCTTCCCTCTCTCTCTCATCTAGCTTTAATCTCGAAACCATTATCTCAACATGAGCGTAAGAGAGGTTAGGGGCACTGCCTTAACTAAAGTCTCTTTAGCATGACAAATGCTACTCCATTACAACGTCTCACTTATTTTGATGGCGCTCCCTGCCTTCACCTCGCGTATGCCAGACACTTTTGAGTTTCTGAGCAAGCCCACTGGCAGTATAACCTTCAGCAATCAGCGTTCATTATTGCTTTTCTTTTTAACATACTGTCTTCTTACCCACTCAGAGGCGCGTGCCACAGGTTGTAGAAGGCGGGTCCCTCCGCAGGGCATCGTCCATTTCTTAAAACGCGTAACAAATAACAAGTTATGCACTTATTATCTTAAATAGCAGCCTCAGGTCCGAGTAATATGTCCGCTCACTCCGATATTGTAGTCTTCCAACAGACACGCCAAACTCACTTTGCTCACAAGGCTTTGGCAGCACCACTTCGATATCTCAAAGTTGATTTCCAATAACGCTTGGTATTATGTCCTCCGTAATCATGAAATACCTGGAGAACTTCTCCTTCTCTGCTGCCCTGTAGCAGGCCAAACAACCTACTATATCTTCATGTTCTATAGTCCCTAAAAGTCCATACCTCGGCATCTGATATTTAATATTTATGAGCGCCGACAAAAATATCGTTGTATATAATATAATATATTAATATATATATATATATATATATATATATATATATATATATATATATAATTATATATATATATAATATATATATATATTAATATATTATATATATATATATATAAATATATATATATATATAATTTCTCGTCCTTGGAGGTGTATTTTCCCTCATCCGGGGCAAACCTTAAAAGAACTAAGGAGAAGGATTTTCAGGTGATGTTCACACGAAACCCCCAGCTTCAGCATCCCTGGAACACTGGGCCACACGAGTAAGTAGAGGCACC
>JABUQX010039673.1:0-21402 GCA_015478945.1 Trachelipus rathkii
CGTCATCGACGTACCTAAACCAATGTAAACCTGCAAAGTTAGGATTGGGAAAAATACTTTTCAACCAACTCCATAAAAAGATTGCTTATAATAGGTGACAAAGTACCAGAGAATAATTTCATTTATCCTAATAAATTTCAAATATATATAGTAAATTATATAATAGTATATATATAGATAAATCATATTATATAATAGTAATACTATTATATTAATATATATTATAGTATAATAGTATAATATATATTATATAATAAATATTTATAAATATGGTAAAAATAAGAAGGGAGTTTTTAAGCATATGCATGTGGCGCTAGACACAAGGCTTTGATTCCAAACCTCAATCTCTCTTTATCACAAATAAATTCCGTTGGTGAACCTTTCAAATATGAGAAACTTAACTCTAAAAAAATGCTAGGCACTTCCCCCTTCAGTGGGAGAAATCCAAATATTGAAATCTGAAGTTGAGTAGGAGTTCAACGAGGGCCCAATACATGTAACTGATTCGAGAGTTATTGTATGGACTTCGGACGGAAAGGTCAGCCTCAAATAGGTCTTGCCAATTGATTATTGCTGATGATCTACGAGTATCTTTAAAGTAATTTTATAGCGATTTATTGTGCAAATTACAATTCAGAATGTAATTCTCAATTGAAAGTGTCAAATGTCAATATCATTCCTTTGAAAATAAACGCTTAAATGGATAAGTTTCTTATTCAAGACCACAGATTAGATTAATACAATCTTCATTAATCATTAGATTGCTAAGTTAATCTTCGTCCACATCTCTGGAATACCCTTAAGTGACCCGAAATTTAATTGCATGTAATTAAAACACCCTCTGATTGGGAGTCAGATACGGTAAAAATTTCCGGTGTGAAAAAAAAATCTGTGTAGTGGAAAAAGTGCGACTAACATATATATTTGACCATAAATTAAACTTTGTAAATCAAATATAGCAACGTTGAAGAAATAAAATAATCTCTAAATCTCGATAAAAATAGAAATTAAGTCGTTGTGAAATTCGAATTGAAAAAAAAGAACGAAAACAAAAAGGCGGGTAGTAACAGAAAAGCGTCGTTACCTACAACGACGTTTGAAATTGCCAAACAAGCTTTCACATTTTAGGCCTAAAGGTGCGCCCGATTTGAAATAAAGTTTGTTCGTCAGTGTAAAAATGGTCTCAACAAAAAGATTGACTCAGAAAAGTCAAGCTAAAAACTCCTTGAAAGGAAAGAGGGGGAAGGGCAAGTCGCCCTCTCCTCAACAATCTCAACCCTCCAAGGAAGGAGAAGGGCCATCTGCTTCTTCTTCCGAAAGTGAGCTTGAAACGACGCCACGAAATTCCCGCCAAAAAACAAGACCAAGGTGACCAGAATATAAGTCACCATTAAAGACTTATAGTCATTTAACTTCAAGTCACTACCAGTCTTGAGCTTATGATGTAATTAATTGCTAGTGCTACAACGGGCAATCTCAAGCTAAATCACATCGACGATGCACATGAACCGTGTTCGTTTATTAGCACCAATTTTGCCAACTACTTTGGTATCGAAGATTAAATTTCCACTGCAAGACAATGCTTGTAGAATGCTCTTGGAAGATATCGAACAAACCTTTCTTCCCGCCCTTCGAAAACGAATTCGTGACGTTTTCAAACAAGAAATACGACCGGACGAGCTCCCAAGTGAATATCTCAATCTGTAAAGGTTGAGGGTCTCGTACAAAACTTCGATGTTTGGTGGTACTTAACGCGAATTGCACGATTGTTCTCGAAGAACTTCCAAGTAAACGCCTCAGATGACGTACACACTGGCAGAAGAAACAAACTACCTATCACGATGGTCAAAGTCGGCAGATGCCTATGTAAAAATTTCATCCAAAAGACAAATAAAATACCGAACATCGAACTACGAACATACTTGGGGATCTGTTAATGCGTGTGAGCCAGCACAGACAACGTAAAGCTAGATGCACCGCCTACCGACCGAGTCTTGGCGCGCGGACCAAGAGCGCAAACCTGACACACCGCATAACCATGACAACCACCTCAAACCATGAATGGCCGCGAACTTACAGAAGGCAGTGACTGGGATGGCAGGTTAAATACACTGCTTCTTCAAAGTCAACGCCACTCAGCTGATAATGAGGTCGAATGATAATGGATTTAATAACACTTTTAAAGATGCTGCGCACGCTCGTTGAATCGAGACCATCCTGCATGTCTGGGTCAAGCGTCTGTTCTAGAAACTAATGAATACCCCTATATCCATTACTTTTAATTGCTAATAGCTAAATGAGACGCCCAACGTAATGTCTCTCAAGCTTCGGAAAACTCATAGATTCGCTGTCGACAACAACACCTAAGCGTACATCGTAAAAAATATCAGTCACAATTATAAAAGGCATTCAACCAAATTGCAGTTCTATCAACAATACCCTTATAATGGAAAATCGTGTTAAAATAAACCAGAAAATTCAAGTACTGGTAATACTAACAAATAATCATAATAATACTACTACTAACTACGTCCTACTACTACGTATATGACTAGGCTAACTACTATATACTAACTACTGACTAATAATAATACAAAAAATAATACTATTGAATAATAATAATAAACTAACAATAATAATACATATAATATATAATAATAAATAATAATAATAATAAGAAATAATAATAATAATAATATAATAATAATAACTAATAATTTAATAATATAAAAAAAAACTAATTCACAATTGGGTAAGACCAATAACAAAATAATAATAATATATAAAAAATAATAATAATATAATAAAAAATAATAAAATCAAATATATAATAAAATAATAAAAATAATAATAATAATAATAATAATAATAAAATAAAAAAAAATAATAGAAAAAAATAATAATAAAAAGCCCAAATATACAATCAAAATCAAGGGAAATAATAAAATTGATACCCAATTAATATTAAAAAAAAAATGAAATTACTAATTAAATAAGTCGGTATAAGCCCTGGCACTCTCTAAAATATATTATTTTTTTTTTTTGCGAAAAGAGACTAAGTGATTGTTAAATGAGCTATGTTAAAAGGGTTGGCATGCGCCTTCGTCTAAAAGCAAAACTTAATATTTTATCACAGAAAAAGTTAGTTATATTGGTTTGGAGAATAAGAAACTATTTGTCAATTAATGGAAGAGCTATTATGCGTGGATTAAATGAGTACTAAATGACAAAGAAAGGTTGAAAATGTGTGAAACTAAGTGTAAGGTAAGTACAAAGGTAAACACTTTTTTATTACTATATAGGACCCTTTGCATGTGGCTATGTACTTTTAAACTCAAATTTTATTCAAATGATGTATTGTATGACGATCTCGTAGGCAAAAACTTGAAACAAATACCTTGTCAGATCCAACTGTTTTGAGCGCTGTTAAAGACCGCTGCTTTAGCAGAACTGCTTCAGCCGATGTTGAAGTTAGGACAGGAAATTTGTAGAATGACGACTGACATGTATACCGGTACAGGTGAACAATATAGAATAAGGTAAATTACTTGTTGACTGCGCGTCGGTAAAAAATATATATGTCTGGACCACCTCTGCACAAAGAGCCCCCCTAGGTTATCTGTAGCACGCAAATAATTCAAAATGACATTATAATGATATTAAAACCATTGAATGATCTTAATTTAGCAAGGAAATATTACGTATTAATGTTTGCAAATTGAAACAAATATAGTTAGTTATTATTTTTAAAGAATTTGAATGGGCAAGATTTAGTGAGCGTGATTTGTTGGATATGTTTTCTGTTACAAATAAAACATAAAATGACTAGGATGGCAAATTTTAATATAATATCCATAGAAAATTTTTCCTCTCTAGCGTCTTCTCACTTTCCTCTACCACCTCTGTGCACGTTTCTCATAGTTCTTTATTCTTTATGAGTATCAATGAACATTTAGAAAGTAATTCTTGGAAAATCCATATTTGCCGGCCGAAACACCATCATAAATAACATAAAGAAAAGTGGGATTAAATTTGAAAAAATTAGTATCAAGTAAAAGCGGCAGTATGACACAGCATTATAGTCAGGGGGGTCATGTAACACTGACGAAAAACCGCTTTCATACATAAAAGTTTAATTGGACTAGCCAAGTAATATCCTACAATGTTGCTTATCAGAGAGGACCTCTCAATCGCTCTCACCACGTCGTATCCCCGCATAAACCATATCGCAAACACGTGCCAGAATTAACAATCTAATTACTACAGTATCTTACAAAACCAATTCACCTTGCCTCCCAAGAGCGTGTTTAGAGAAAAGTCAAAACAGAGTGAGCGATAATTCCGATTTAGATAGTAAACAAAAGACAAAATAGAACCGTATGCTTGCCCCTCCTTCAGGATGCATAGTGTTACCTAAAAGGATAAATGTTCCCTCCCAACAGATCGGGACTTGAACCCAACTTACTAACAACGGTACCTTATCTCCAGACAGCGAAAAATACTTCTACTAATAAAATCCCAATTTGGAAAACAAGTTACATAATTCCTCCCCATGGTTTTTATTCATCACCCTTTATTTCCAGAAATCTGTCAATACTCCCTCAGCGACCATTAAAAACACCTCGTGTACATGATGACTCCTGATCCATACCAGACTGAAGAGAACAAGCAGAACAACCTAGAACATGTCTAAAGCGTCGTTACATATATTTAAATAAGTATTCAACCCTGCTTAAAGCCCATTGAAAATAGATATTTAGCATATTACGATAAATGAAAAAGGAACACTCATTATTTTATAATTATTGAAATAATTATGATAAACCAGGATCTTCAATAGTGTGTTTTTCAGATGTCACAGCTCCACTTAATACCTTCCTGAAGGGAAACCCTAATCATAGCACGACAAATTAACTGGAACCCCGCGGCAGATAAAGCTTTCAAATGCTTAAAATACCATTAAAAAATTATCCACCATCATCTGGCCACCCAATGATCTACCCTTTTAAAAAAACTCATCGTTCACATATATCTGAAGCAGCTTCTCATGGGTTAGCCCGCTGCGAGAAGGAGACCGCCCATACGCTTCTATATGGCATATAATTGGCCCAGTGGATAAATATGATCAAGTTCTAACCAACTACTCGTGTGTGTAACCAAATATTTAACGAACAATATGGCTATTTACCTGCTGGAAGAAGATAATACTTGACAACGATCCCGAGAATTGAAACAAAAATCAAAGCGTGAAATATAAAGAATAAAACACATCCGGAAGTAAGAAGTCTTCAACATTGAGTGCAACAAAGAACTTGGAAAATTCAGAAAATAGACAATAATAACTGCATGAATTAAAGACACTATAAAATATATTATGAAAATTTATTTACGAGGTATTTAGAATTGACAAATAAGAAAAAGAGGTGAGCCAAAGCACAACTTAGAGAGTGACCGTGGATGCCCACTGAGGAGTGAACAGCCACCAGATCAAGGGGCTGCTCAATACTATAACAATGAAGAAATGGACAAGTAAACAGTTATACTTGACGAAGCACTCACTTCTCCACCTTAAAAAAAAGGATATGTGACAGCCATTACAAAGAAAAATAACCCACACGCCAGTTCTAAATTCTGACAACAAGAAAATTTAATGGGCATTAAACAACCACAAACCCAAACACTGGAAAAGACCCACATTCCTAATGCTATGTGAGAAAAACGGGAATTATGAAAAACAAGACTGACCATAATGAAATACGAAATACAAAAAAAAAATTAGAAAGCAAAACATAAACAAGATAAAAACAATAATGAAGTAAATGATTTACTTGACAGCAAAATAAAAAGAGTGAATTTCATCCAAAGATGTAATGAAGTTCATGTAAATTAATAAAAAGATTTCGCAAAGAGATAGATTATACAAATGTAAGTGAGAACAAACAAACAATATAAGACAATTTAGATACCTCAAAATAAACTAAGTTTTTTCTTCTTTGATGACGTAATGAAGAGAGTGTGAGACAAATAAATACTCTTGAGCAACATAAATAAACTAACACATACGGTGAAATAATACGGAACAAAACCATTGTAAAGGTGTTTTTATTCATATTGAGTTCTTTCCCCTTTCCTGAGTGTATTGTCAACTGTCTTTCAATTACTTCTTGCATTATGTACATTCAGAAGGAGAATGAAAGGAATATCTGTGAAAACATAAACAAGGCCTCACCTGTGTTTATGAGGCAGATATCCCTTTTGCACTCCAGTAACCATAGGTGTAAAAAAATAAATAGGAGGGCTTGTAAAGGCATATCATGCATCATAGGGTGTGTAAGCATCTATGTACGAGCAAACTTCAAGTCCTCCTGTATACACAAATAAAATCGTGTGATAACCGACTTCCAATAGAGAAAACGGTAACTGGGGGCTAGAAAGAAGCTAGCACTTCCCCTTTAATGGGGAAAATGCCAAATATTGAAACTGAATTGGGGAGGGAATCATACGAGGGCCAAGCTAAACTGATTCGAAGTTATTGTAAGGAACATCGACGAAGAAGTCAGCTTAACGAAGTCTTGCCACAAAATATATCGGCTATGATTATCGAATGTATAAAGTAATTTGATAGCGGATTATGTCAAAACATCTATCATTATCAATTGAAAGTTCAAAGCAATACTAATTCCTTTGATAATAACGCCTTATTGGAGAGCTATCTTATTCAAAACCACAGATTAGTTAATTACATCTCATTTAATCAAGATAGCTAAGTTAATTCTCCCATAGATATAATAATAATAATAATAATATAGTATAATATAATATATATAATATATATATATTAATATATATAAGATAGAATATAATAATACTTTATAATAAATATAGAACTCGAAAAGCAACACCAGAGTGCCCCTCACTATAGAATTTCGTTATGTCGAGTGATGACACATTATCGTTAAAATTATATATCATTCCAAAGCATCAATTGTGAAAATATAACTATATATATTTATTTATATATATATTATTATTATCTATATTGTATAATTATTTAAATTTAACAAGAAAAAATCTATATATATATATTATATATATCTCTATATACGGCAAACTTTTTTAATTTTCTAATTTATTTCAATATATCTGAGGGATTTTTTAAATTTGATCAAATTACAAAAATACCTAATCTGAAAAACTAAAGCTACATCCATCTTAAAAGATAAGTGATCAATTTTTTGTCGCTTGTTCTTACTTTTATATAATTACTTTGATCTTAGTGTATTAAATCTTGTTATAGATAAATATTTTCATTGTTATTCGGGGAGGAAAAACTGGGGGAGTAAATCTCAAACGTAATTTAATCCTCCTGTTTATTTCTTATTGGTTTTAAATTAAGTTGTTTTATATAATATATATAGTAAATATAATATATAATATATAAATATATTTATATAATAATAATATAAAATATAAATATATATATATATATAATATAAAATAATAAAATATATATATAGATAGTATAACTACATATCTTAAAGGTAATAACGCGACAACTCGTCAATTTTCACCTGAATTTCTTGGTGAATCGATAGCAATGCAAAACCATTCAACCTGGTTTGTGATGTTGTATTTTTCAAGTAAGATATGTAGATAGAGCATAAATTGCAGTCTTATATGGCAGATTTTTCGGTATTTTGGTATTTTCTATATAATTTAAACTCTGCCATTGCGTCCGAAGGGGATTAGCTGAGATCTGCAGCATACATTTCTAGAAGAACTCTCAAATCCCATTTGTCCTCATTGGATATTGAAAGGGAATTTCATTATGGAAATAGTACTATAAATCCTTTAAATTTATCAGTGTTTCATAAGATTCTATGTTCCAATTCAGATATAGATAGTTCATTGAACGGTATATAAATAGTTGCACGATAGTAATCTTCAAGCTATAGAATGGATGGATTTGAACGATATTTTGATTTGCTTGCTATTCTTGGAATATTCATAACAACTCAAGCTTTTCGAATAGAGTTTTAGCTTCGTGAAAGATCTTGCGAAAGTGATTGCTAGCATCGTTGCGCAGACCTTGTAGTTCTCTTTGTGTAGCAGTAACCATGTTCAAAGAAGATTTAAGATCGGTGTTTATTTTTTGTAAGTGTTTACTAAGTGATAGTCAAACTCCAAATACTTTACGTATTACAAGTAAGGAAAGCAAAAACTGTGGATATAACATAGTAATTTTTAGCAGTGCTGGATCTCGAGAAGCATCGATGCCTCTCCAGTTTTCAGTTACATTTAAAGAGTCTAATACAGGCATTAAAAGTTAAAAGAAATCATTCAAAGAAAGATATCTTTTAATTCAGAGTGTGGCGCAGTGTCTTTTCAAAGTTGCAACTTCGCTGAGAAATCTAAATTTTCGATTTCTATACATAAAATGTCTTTTCTCTTTGGTTAACTAAAAAAATCATGTGCTTTTGCAAACGAGAGGAAAAAACCTAAAAAGGTTTAAAAAAGCCTATAATGCCAATAGACTTAAGATGGGTGCATCACTTGTAGCGCTTGATTTTTATTGAAATTATAAAAATAATAATAAAGACATTGAAAATATAAGTATAAAAAATAAAAATAAAAATAAAATAAAAAAATAAATAATAAAATAATAATAATAATATATATATAATAATAATAGCATAATGATATATGATATAATAATAATTAGAATAATATTATAATACCATAAGTTAGTTTCACTCAATATATATCATATATTAAAAAAATAAGAAATTATAAATTTTATTATTATTCTTATTATTCAAATTTTTCTCTATATAAATTATCTTTATAATATACTTTTATTTAAAACCAAATATTGATTACTTTAAAATATGGTATTTATCTTAAGCTAATTTTGGTAAATAAATTAATATCACAAATGAATGCAGTGTTGTGACCTTTTTAACAATACAAGTGCAATTTCTGGAGAAGTGAGTGTAATGTTTCTTTTAGACAGTTAGAAGAGAAAACAAAAGAATTTTACTCTATTTTTTGGAAAAGAAGTACAGTAGGAGTTACATGAGGGATAGTGTGAGACAGGACAGGGTAGGAAAGGAAAGAACAATTAAACAGTCTGATAGGGTGGCTTCATTAATAAACTTTGGTATTATCTAAGTCAGTTCCAACATACCACACATCAGAGTTGCTAGATGCTTCCCATTTGTAAGAGCATGAGCTCACCATAATTAACCCTATCCATACTTTACTTTACCTAACCATTACTCGACCTACCTACTTAACTAATAACACAAAATCTGTATGAATAAACTATTAAGAAGAAAAATCAGTAAAGTTCTAAACAAATGGCAAAATCAATTAATAAACTCGTAAAAGCGTACGTCAATCCAGTGTCTTTTTGACTTGAACTATTTGTTTCCGGTAAATATAATCATTGTCGACTATAATATCCCATTAATAAAATCTGAAAGAATCCAAATGCTCTTCAATTAATGAATAAAATCTCTAATAGTCGTAGAACAGTATCCCTAAGGGGATTAATTAATGAATAAAATCTTTTAAGATTAAAGTAAACAGTGGTATCCACTTGAGAATAAATTAATGAATAAAATCTAAAATTGGCAATAGACAGTACATTCCAAATGAGAGAAATTAATGAATAAAATCTAAAATCTGCAAGAGCAACATCCAACTCATTTGGCTGTCTATCCCATATAACAACAAATTACTGAATAAAACTTTATTTTTAATATGTTTTTATTTCTCCCCATTTGGTTGTTTCCCAATGGGTTTTAAACAATTGTAGTGGATACCTCCAAGACATTGCAAATTAAATCTCTGATGGTTCTTGTACTTTTCTCCATGAATAATAGAATATTGATCACTGTAGTAGATTGCAACACAGACCTGGTGAATGTCACAAAATACGTCGATGACTTCTGGTACAGGCATTTGACCTGGAAAACCCAATAAACGGATTAATTTTTGTATCTTTTTACCTTGAAGATATTTCTGTGAGGGTTTTTTAAGAACATCTGCTATCGAATATCTAATATCCAAATGACGGCTAGTTTCGCCATATGGTATGGGAGTTATAGTATTGATATAGACAAATTGGAAAACATTTTGTATAATGCATCACCTAACCTCCAGCCACCTCTATGACAGAATACTCAACTCGGTAGAGTTGATGCGTTAATAAGTCACAGGTATTTTCCAGTTTCTCCACATCCGTTGACAACAGTTTAAGGGGAGAGCTGGGAATGAAGAGTCATACAGCCTACCTAACGATTAGATGTTTCCAAATTCTGCAATGTATATCTTAATTTTTTCTAAGAATTCAAATTCATTTGAGCTCCTCCATGGTAACGAGCAATCGTGCCATCAACTAGACTCATGGTTCCTGAGGAGGTCATATCAAAAGGCATGTGATCAGTGTAATTATGATGAAATTTTATTCCCCCGCAGGAACGGCAGTAAGCGACTATATACATGCATTACAATCGTAATGCCGGTCAACTCTTTAGATTATTCGTATTCACAATCCATAGCTATTTTTTTGAGCACAACTTGAAAGACATGGAATGATTGAAGTCAATGGGACCTTCCCTTTCCTCAGTCCTTCTTCCTGGTATCTGAACAGGCACCCGGGCCTTTTTAAAAAAAAAAGTTGAGAGGGCGCATGTAAAAAATGCAGCGGCGTATTTTTTTGAATTATACCCCGCACCTCAATATCAGACCGCGTCGCGAGCATGTAAATTCCAGGGGGCCGCACTGGGTCATATTTGGAAATCCCAACAGAGCGCGAGGTGTACCAAGGGCTTGTTCTTTAAATTCCATCGAATAGCGTGTGAACATTGCAAGAGTCCACTTTATGGTCTTACCGCCGGTTTGACTTGACAAAGGCTTGCTGATCTGTGAGCAATTGGGGATGTGCCTCCGGTAAAAGTTGATCATCCCGAGGAATTGTCTGAGGTGTTTCACAGTCGAGGGGATAGGAAAGTCCAATGCCCCCTTTATGTTCTTTTCTAAGGGTAATATACCTTTACTCGAAATATTATGGCCCAGAAACTCGACCTCTGTCCTGCATAACCGTGTCTTGCTGGGCTTCAACTTATATCCATGAGTCTCTAATGCTGTTAATACTTGATTGAGGGTTTCAAGATGTTCTTCAAAGGTCTGACCAAGCACTATAATGTCATCAAGGTATACCATTACCTTGGACCACGGTATTTCCGCTAGTGTCACCATCATTCCTCGTTGAAAAGTAGCCGGACCATTCTTAACCCCAAATGGCATCTTAAGATATTCATACTGAGCAAATGGGGTAGAGAATGCCGTTTTTTCTATGCTTTCTGATTCCATCAACACTTGATAGTACCCCCTAGCCAGATCTATAGTGGAGAAAAACCGATGTCCATACATATTGTAGATCATATCTGTGAGGTTAGGGAGCGGGAAGGAATCCGTCTTGGTAATGTTGTTGAGTTTCCGGTAGTCGATACAAAGTCTAAGTGTGCCGTCTGGCTTTCGGACAGGAACCACAGGTGCAGAATAGGGAGATTTACTTGGACGTATTATCTTCTGGGCGAGTAGATCCTTACATTGATCCTCGATTTCTTGTGCCAGCGGACCTTGAAAACGCCGCACCGGCAATCGGACGGGCCTACTATGTTCCAGCTCAATCGAGTGGGTGACATTGGTGGCCTGTCCCACATCGTGGTCGCCAGTGCTCAACACTGCCTGGTGACCCAAGAGAACCCGTCTAAGACACTGTTTCTGTTCTTCTGAGAGAGATAATGCATTAATTCCAAACTCTTCATCTAAACGCGTAGAAGTCCAAACCCCAGAGACTGTATTAATTGATACTGGGTCAGTCTCTCCACTAAGTGCAATGGGTGGTAGTTCCTCTTCTATCAACGGTAATAATTTTCCTATGACGGTATCCTTTCTTATGAAACGTGTTTTTTCTGAAGTATTCATAATGGCGATTTGGGGCGTTGGTGATGATAAATCTACAACCCCTGGAATGGGGATATATGACAAACCTTCTTCCGCTTGGAAACCCACCAAACCACTTCCATCCTCTTCGGATGATCCTTGAATATTGACAAAACGACAAGATTGAGGGGGAATTGCAACATTTTGTGCTAAGACACAACTGAAAAAAGGTAACTTTAGGGAGTAATCAGTAGCTACCACCTCCAACTCATCTCCTAAGTAAATGGGTGAGTTCTCGATTGGTAAGATCTGGGAGAAGATTATTCTCACGCATGGAGGATGCACCCAGAACGAGCAACTGGGGCATGTGCTCTGAAGAAACTAAAAAGAAATAGGTGGGAGGGGTGCAAAACCCAGTTTCGAAAACCATTGGCAGTTTCAAATAAGATTCGATAGGGACTACACATTCTCGTTGTAACCCGCTGATAGCGGTTATCCCCAACTCTTTTGACGGAAACAACTCTACGTTTTTAAGATCTTTTACTACACTAGAGCTAATCAAACTCACCCCTGCACCACTATCTACCATACACCCGAAAAAAGCGGAACTGTTTTCTTTCAAAGCTATGCAAACCGTTAAAGGGTCAACCTTTCCCTGACAAATATTTACAGAAATAATTCCTGATCCATGAATACTGTGTTTAAATGAATGAATTTCGTCAACTAAAACTTTATTATCCCTATGAGCCCTACTGTTATCTAACTCACTAATTACAACGGGTGAAATCTCCACAGGTTGGCTCATTTCTGTGGAGTGTTTCCGTTTAAAGGTAATTGAGGATCCTGATCAACTGGTTCCTCTTCACCCTACACTGGCCCTCATAATGTGCTTTTTTGCACCAAGAGCAGGGGTTCCAATATTTTCTTTTTTCCCGCTGGGGTTGAGCGTCAGTTTGTTTCTCATTCTCATGAACGTTTTTCACTTCTGTTGTTTTATTTACAGCTCCACTTGAGGGTGATTGAAGGTTAGAATTCCGAAAAGTATTATTATTTCTGTGGTCTATTCTTTTTGGGCAATTTATCCCTGCATGTTGACCTTGACAAAACGGGCAAATTCTACGACTATTATTTTGGAAACTACGTGGGGGAGATCCATACGATCTACATTCACTCCTCTTATGACCCTTTTTCTTGCAATACGCGCAGATGCCCAAATACTTATAACAATCTTTCATAACATGTCCTTTCAAATCACAATAATCACACCAAATTTCATTCCTATCATACTTAATAGCATTATTCTGTTGGTCACTCGAATAATTTTGATTTACATACTGAGTATACTTTCTATTCTTGTTGTCATTCTTCTTTGTTTCATTAGTTTGTTGGTCATTATTTGATTCATTTTTATATTCTATAGCTTTCATACGAGTACCTTCAGTGTTAAGTACCTCAGCCCAACTAGGTTTAGCAAGATCAATCTGAATGGTTTCATTTAAATCAATCTCAAAAAGACAATTCTTTTTTTATGTTCAGTACAAGAAAGCTTTTGTTGTCTTAGAGAGTGGTTTTGTAAAGACTACTCTTCCATTAATAAAATGAAAATTGAATCATATGCGTCTGCATAGTGTGAACTATATTTTCCCGATGATATACGGCTTGTACCCTTTCATTCTCAAGGAGAATTCTACTGATTTTCGTTTCTCATATGCTGGGAGGTCTAATAAGAATGCCTCTCGGTAGAGAAAGTTATATGTTCTCGATGTCTATTCCATTAATAGGCCTTTGATGGCGATTGTTCTAGAGCGTAGCGCAAACATGGCGTACACTTTCGCCCTTTGTTAATACAGCTGAATGATAAGCTTTTCAAACGAATAATTTGTCTTTCTCTTTTTCTTCCTTGATTAAATCCATTTGATTAAGGTAGTATAACTTGAATAATAATTGCGAATCATTTTTAAATCAATATGTGTATAGTTGTAGAGACCCTTCCAATTGCCCCTAATATTATCCAGTCAACCATGTTGTGGGGAACTTTTGGATAATTATGGAACAATTATGCTTCGAAGTGGTAAGGTATTGAATCAAATCCTGGTCAGCCTCGTATTTGAATTTACCTGGCTCGAGGACTTTGGTTTTCTGAGAATTTTTGACCAGTTCTGTAAGCAACAATATCGCCTGCATAATTAAACTTATTTGCTGATTTATTACATCAGCTTGTGAAAATTGACGATTTGGGGGAAAATTAAAGCTCGAAGTGTGGGGTCCATTCGGCCCTACATTACTATTTGCTCGGTTATATTGTCCGAATCCTCCAGTAGAAAAAACCGGATTAGTTGACATTACATGTACTGCCGATGGCAAACATACGTTACTTTGCTGATAAATGGGTGCATGTCCCAACATAGGAATACTACTAGTGATTATCTCCGGGTTTGCCACATTAAAAGAGGTAGCAGCCGCAGATACTTGTTCATTAGTAGATGTGGTAGGAACTTGTCCATCCGCATCTTGCATAATCTGAATGTGACCTGGTGTGTTTGTTGTTTGTTGTGTACACACCGGGATATTGTCGACAATGGTTATTTTAACATCTGATTCTACTTGAATAGGGCTAACAGCACTAGCACTAGTGGGACACACCACCCCCGCACTATATGCGATGTTGGGGGGTGTAAAGTGCTGCAAATTCTGTGCTTGAGTTTGCAACTGAGACAATTGCGTGGATAAACCATTTATGATATTGGTCACCTGACTTACCGGAATAGCATCTCCCTCTGTGTGTGGTATGTCCACTATCTGACCAGTTTCAGTTCCTACAAACTCGAACATAACGAGCCTGATCACTCTTATTCTCAGACTCCTCCATTAATAATTAAAGTTAAAATAAAGTAATAATAACTCTGCTTCTAAATATAAGGCTGATAAAGAGATGGTGTAAATCAGCTTTGGAATATTTAAAAAAATTTTGGCTGATTTTCCACTATTGCTAGTAAATTCCTATGAATACTAAATAGGCTCAAGGGTTAGCCCTAACTAACATACACAGAATATAAGACCTGAGCTTCCAAAGGTAGGTTTCTTAGTATGATTATATTTTTGATATATTTAAAAGGTAGTTTAATATTTCTATAAATTTAGTTATTGAAATCTCTGCGATTTTAACTTAGAATACAACAGTAGTTATTGAAATTTTCCTGCGTTTTGACTGAGAATATGGTCTGCTTCCGGACAAAAAGAATAGCTGGAAAACTCAGTCCCTGTTCGGGATCGCCACTATTAAATTAACGTTTATGTTAGGGGAGACGTTAAATTCCAAGTGCTCATTGTGGTTTTTTATTAACAGTACAGTCAGACATATAAAATAGATGGAGGAAGTACTCTAAATTATCCAATAATGCGCGCCCCCTGAGATACTTGAACCGACGTTAAACTCTATATAAAATCAGCTAATAATATCAAGAACTTGAATGTCTCATGTCACCTTAACGAAATAGAATGATTTAAATTAAATATTCTAAAAAGTTAAGAAGAATTTCCTTAAGATGTAAACGAGTGAATTTCAACTACTCCTAAAATGGACCCGAATTATGGCAAGTCCTAAAGGGATTCTCCCTAAATAGCGCAGGTATATAAGTCCCACATGGGACCTATGCCTGCCAATGTAACATTACCAAACCATATGATTTAATACAACTAATACTGATATGTGTTATACCTATAATGATCATTATTTTAATAAATTTAATAATTCAAATTTAATAATAGATGATTCAATGATAACTTCAGCAATTTATAAATATGACTATATATAATAATTGTTAATAATTTGACCAAGAAATTTTTGACAAAGAAATTAAGGTGAATGACACGCAGTGATTATTCACTAATTTTACTTATGAAAGTATGGAAAGTAACAAACATATATATGGCGAGAAATATCGCGAAATCTGAATGTAAGGATATTTATTATTTACAATGATTATATGAAATATTCAATATAAGTAAACTTTATATACAAAAGATAAACACTTTTTAGGAAAAGCTTAATATAGGAATAACTAATAGATATCTATCAAAATATTCAGATAATTTAATCCCCTATATAAGGGCGTTGTAAGGAATAAAGTTTTATGTCTTATCTTAGAAACTGAGTAGATATAATTCAAGACCAAAATATATCCTAAAATATAAATTTCAGCCAAAAATATAAATAATTTCAGGAATTAAAATAACTCCAGAAACAAAATCAAACCCGGAATAAAAATCTGCCCAAAGATATAAATTAGGGACACAAAAGTATGCCCCAAAATATAAACCTAAAATAAAAGAAAATAATAAACCTCATGAATGATAATTAATTATTGTACATTTACAATTTTTAGAGGTTTCTAATTTCTAATCACTATTCATTTGATATTATCTAATTGACTAATTTCTTAAGATTGTACAAGTATCATAAATGCACAAAATGAATTAATAATTATAAGTTAATTCAAAAGACCTAATAATTCAATAACATGATATCGATTTTCCACCTCATTCAGATTAAAGTAAGTGATAACTGTATATCACAAAATTGATCTTCCTTTTAATTAATAACTATTTAGATTTAGAATAATATAATATAACATTTTAAATATAGCTTTTATTAAGAAAATAGATGCATAGACCTACCCTGACAAGTAAGAGACTTGGCTGGGAGGGTTTATATTCGAGATGCGTTCTGTTTTTCTACAAGGACAGCAAATCCTAAAATAAAATTTCCTTTTGTCAATTACTTTTATATCAAAGAAAAACAAAACGCACTAAGAATTAAGAATTAAAATTGTATCATTATATAGTGATTAATTTTGCATTTAACTAAAATCATCTTACATAAAATAACTACATACCTGCAGACCTAATAAGGATACAATGTAAACTTGAATAAACAGATTTAACCGTCAACTTCCAGTAAACTTCAACAGAGATCAAAATTATTGCATAAAGCATATCATAAACTAACATATATTAAAGAAAAAGTTCTAATACTTCTGCAAATAGATGAGAAAAATAGTGTGATACTGCATATAAAACTTTATAACAAAAATAAACTCTTATGTGCACACTCATACATATATTATATATATGTAACTTTTGTGCACATATAAAGAAATCATGAAAGTAGAAATTGAAATATAATATATCAAAAAAAAATATACTATAATTATCAATAACTATTAAATAATAGAGCATTAATTTTTGTGCAATTTATAATTTATTAAAACTTGAAGAACAAAACCATTATTTGTATAAATACTAAAACATTTTTATATACTCAAATCATTATGATGAATGATGAAACCAACAAATTTTTTGAAATACAATTTAATTAAAGAGATAATATGGTAAGGGGTTTGGTGGACAATTGATCCCCCTTACATCGTAATATGCCTAAAACGCTCGAGTTTGCATTCGCTTTTGTCAAAGCGTTTGCGTTCGTTTTTTGTCAAACACAAAATCGTCAAAAGAAACGCGTCACCAAACGTAAAGAATTTCCTTAATGTTGTAGAAATATGAAATAAAAAAGAATTGCAACCTTACAGATTAATAACATTACTATGTTCGTTTTTGTCAAACAGCGCAAAATCCTAAAAAAACGCTCACCAAAACGGAACGAATTCCTTAATTCCTGTGTAATATAAAATAAAAAAAGAATTAAGGTAATTCCTTACGTTTGGTGAGCATTTTTTTAAGCGATTTTTGCGTTTGACAAAAACGAACGCAACTCGACAGTTTATTAGTTTTCAAACCCAATTTCTTAAAAAAATATTGTAAAGAACCATTATGTTTAAAATTTGTCAAACAGCCTTTGCGTTCATTTTTGTAAAACAGCGTTTTGCGTTCCTTTTTGTCAAACATCGCAAATCGTAAAAAACGCTCACCAAACGTAAAGAATTTTCCTTATTCTGTATAATACAGAATAAAAAAAGAATAGCAACCTACAGAAATTAAAGGAAATTCCTTACGTTAGGCGAGCCTTTTTTAAAGATTTTGCAATTTCACAAAAAACGAACGCAAACTCGAACATTTTATTACGATTTCGAACCCAAAATCCCCATATTCTAAATTAAATATTGTAATAACCGTAGCCGACACTGATAAACTGGACTTATCATAATCTCTATTAAATAAATACACTTTAATTGGGGATTTCTTATAGGATGTGAAAATTGAAGTGGACCGAATTGCCCACCCCCCAAAATCGTGGGCAATTCGGGTCTACGTTAATTATCGGCTTCTTAACTTAATCCTATATTATATTACCAACTAACAAGTTATACTAATTTTACTCCTAAAAGGATAACATTAACATATAAAAAAAATATTTTTTGAAAGAAAAAAAAAATAAAGTTTCCATAAATCTTAGCATTTTGAGTACCCCTGATTTTGGAACAAGATGTAGTCTTGGTATATATAATAATATATATATATATATATATATATATATATATAATTATATATATATATATATATATATAATTATATATATATATATATATATATATATATATAATATTTGATTTTAATTTCTTTTACATGAAAAGTTATAATATTGAAATAAAATGTTCCTTTTTTTAGTTTTATAAATTAAAAATGTGTTCAAAAGATTTGGCAGCATCACTAAATGGGAATCTAAAAAATAATCAGAATTTTTTTTTTTTTAAATATTGATGATTCATCAGGAAATAAACTATTCCAAACAATGAACCTACCTTTTTTTAAAACATATTCAATTTGAAATCTCAGAAGTACTGCTATTAATAAAACATAAGTCAATTTGATGTTAAATGTAATTTTATTTACTTTTTTCTACAATAGTAGTGCAAAGGGGCTTCAACCCCGATTTTTATAAATATTCAATTCATTACCCCAAAAAAATAATAATGAGAAATACTGAAAAAGAAAGATGTGCTCTCTTTAGATAAAAAAGTTACGCCTCTCTAAGTTGCTATATATTTAAGTCTCCAGACTTCATTTTGATAACATCCTGGTTAGGTCTTCATTTCAGGCCTTCTAGTTCCAGGTTAGAATAAGTTTGTTAGGTATACACAAACAAATGAAAATCTATGTAATACTTACATCTTATGAAACCTGAACAGGATGGCCCTAAAACAACGCACAGAAGGGCAAACTATTTTTTTTATAAGAAAGCCTATGGGAAAATTTCCTAAATTTTGAGAGGCTTTAACTTTTTTTCCTATAGAGAGCGACTCAAATTTTTTTTCCATTTTTTGGGGGGGGCTTCCATTATTATTTTTTTTTAGAGTATATCCCTTGATTTTATCTATGAATTTAAAAAAAATTTTTTTTATCGAAAATCCTATGAGATTTTAACAACTTTGAGAGGCTGTAACTTTTTTTAATACAGAGAGTCAACCCATTTTTTACTTCATTATTCTTCACTTATTTATTTTTTAGAATATATCCTTGTGATTTTCATAAAATTGGGGGTGACACCCCTCTTGCACCACTATTACTATTTTTTCTATTAGTTGTAGGCTTTGTGTATACTATGTATAGTTATTGACAAGTCCTAGGGTGCTTTCTGGATTTGCATGAACATGGTTTAGGCTTGGTGTATTCTAGTTGAAAGGGACCAGTCTCGATAGCCTGTGGCTTCCTACTGTTTTTTTGTTTCTCTCTTTTTAGAACGGACCTCACCAACAAAGGGCATATGCCATCCCTCCGGGCAAAGCAAATACTGTCTATCAGGCTATCACGAGCTCTGGGCAAGTGGACCACCCGTGACAAGAGCCCATGGGTGATGCCCTCCGCTCCCAGAAGACTATATTTCTAATGTTCTAATATTATTCAACAGTATGTGAACGAACGAGAAGAAATAACTATTGGGAAAAAAAACATTTTTGAAAGTCAGTTTTGGCTTCATGTTGGGCGTTGATTGAGTTAGGTTTTTCTCAGTTTTTTTCATTTGTTTTTATATAAAGAGGCTAATTGATATTTCACTTGAGTTTTTCATTTTTCAAATATAAGGGAAGATACTTGAAATTAAACAATATTCCATTATGATTTATAAAATAGCAGAACTCACTACCTTTCTCTTATACTTTATCAATTGTTTTCCTTACAATTTACAGTAGGTTGTGGCCTGCAGACTACTGTTTGTAGGCTTCTACTTTATTTTACTATGTTATTTTACATTTGTACCATATTATCATATTAAAAAAATTAACTTTTAAACATTAATGTATATTAATTATTTATAATAGAATGAGTCTGAATGACAAAAAAATAATAAAGTGACTTAGGGATGCATACGAAATGATATACATTAAAATTAAAATGTATACCAGACTGTAAATAATAAATGATTCTTTTGAATGACTAAATTAATAATTTGGCTTGGGCAATATTAACTTTTATTTTCTAAATCATCACGTCCCCACTTCCCACCGCCTCCCAGTCAGTACTTTGTACTTACTGTGCCTGGGTATGACTACTGGCAAGCTTATTATCACTGGCCTTGCGAGTGATCAGCCACATTTAATTAATTTATTTAAATTACCTTTTATTTCCTAAAAAGACACACGACTTTTTTTGCAACCATGTTTTTTGGGGCTTTAGAAAAATGGCAATTTCTCTTCTGTCAAATAAATGATTAATGTTACTGAAGTTAAAAGCAGAGTAAGAAAACATTAATGAAGCCACAAACAAATATATGAATATCAAAATTCAGAAAAATAATAAAAATACGCATTTATAAAAATTTTAAACACAAACTCAGGGGCTTCCCACTTGCGAGAGGAGAATTGGAACCAAAATGTCCCCAAATAGAGCATACTTTGACTCAAAATTTGTCTAAAAACGAAAATAACAAATTTTTACTTGTTTTTTTATTTATATGTGTTTTTTTCATGAAAAACCCCGTTTTTTTCGGAAAAAACGAGCTTGTTTTTTTTTCATTTCCCAACCCTAAGTAATAATTTATTCACAATCACCCAGAACCTTTAAAACAGTGACGGTAATGCAAAATGCCGTAATCGTAGAGTTTTCCTTACAGAGTGAATACGCGTAAATACTGGGTAACATTAACTAAAATCATTTTAATGGGCAATGGTATAAAAAAAAAATATTTGATTTTTTTTAATTTCATAATTTTCCTAGCAGAGAGGCATTATCTGTTAAGTATTTGAAATAATACACTGAAATTTTTAACCACAAGCTAATTTTTTCTTTCATAGGGTAAAACTATCGATGTTTTTTCCCGATTATTGATACATCGATTTGATATATCAGCTGCGTTTCCAGAAGCCCGAATCTGCAGCCCGTTGCCAAAAATCGACTCAGAACGCTTCGAATTGATATAATATAGGATACATTAACCAATCACGAGAACACGGAAATTTGAGTTCACCGGGAACGGCCAAAATGCGCCCGTCAGTT
>JABUQX010039674.1:0-2500 GCA_015478945.1 Trachelipus rathkii
GTACACGGTTATTATCCCGTTTTGTAATGTTTAACATGTTTTTCTTATGTTGTATTCTCATTTCCTATTGGTTCGCTGAAGAAAGAAAAGATAGTGACTGTTGCCCATTCAATAGAACATTAGAACATTAGAAATATAGAGACAGTAAGAAGCCACATGGGCCTATTGAGACTGTCTCAGTCTACTCACTAAGCAAACATGCTCATGCAAATCCACAAAGCACCCTAGGGCTTGTCAAATTACTGTAACTAAAAATCCACCAATTTGGCTTAGTCAAAAAAAATATATATATGATACCCAAACCATCCCCATACCTTAACAATTAATGTTATGGTCACACATGAAATCTAACATTAATAACTACTGTAACTAAAAACCCGCCAATTTGGCTTCGTCTAAATATACTATATGATACTCAATCCATCCATATACCTATCCAACCCTTTCTTAAATGTTGCAACTGAGTCACACTCAACAACCTCCTGTGGCAAACCATTCCAAAATTTAACAACCCTATTGCTGAAAGAATGCTTTCTTATATCAAGATGGCATGCTTTCTTCTTAATTTTCTTGTTATGCCCCCTGGTCTCCCGTCTGTGCTCTACTATGAAGTATTTATTGGTCTCCATATTATCAATAGATGTAAAAATTTTCCCTCTGAGAAATCGCCTTTCAACAGAAAACATTCCTAACTCCTTCAGCCTCTCCTCATAGCTCTTACCCTCAAACCCAGAAATCATCCTTGTTGCTTTACGTTGCACTCTCTTAGCATTTCTAAGTCTTTCTTTTTAAATAAGGGGCCCAAACTTGTGCCCAATACTCCATTATTGGCCTAACATAGCTATTAATACAGTTTTTACTTATTTATTACTTGCTCCTTGTAAACACATTGCGTATTTATTATGCCCACATCTTATTAGCTTATTCCTTGCTTCCAAACACTGATTTACTACTTTCAAATCATCTTCCCTATTAATACCCATGAATATTTTAAAACATCTTCCACAGTCCACAGACTCAAGCCAATCCCATTCATATCGTAGTTAAAACTTTTATTTGAGTAACCTAGGTGATATTTGCCACTTATCTGCCCACCCAAGAAGTTTATCAAGATCATTTTGAAGCTTTATACATCCTTCACTATTTCTAACTGAGGTGGCCATTGGTATCATCTGCCAACTTAGAAACCTTGCATTTTAAGTCCCTGGTCTAAAATCATTTATAAATATGAGGAACAATAGTGGCCCGCACTGAACCCTGTGGGACCCACTCTTCACATAATTTCAAAATCGATTGATTATTGCCATTTAGTTGTACACACTGTTTTTTATTCCACAACCACTCTTTAATCCAACATGTTACCACTCCACCTATACCACATTGCAATAACTTCTTCATCAGCTTTATGTGGGGAACCTTATCAAAAGCTTTGCTAAAGTCTAAATATATAATATCAACTGGATCTCCTCGGTCAATGCAGTCAGTAATGTATTCCATAAATTCTAAAAGGTTTGTCTGACATGACCTACCCTTTCTGAAACCGTGCTGGGAGTCATACAATACCTTGTTATCTTCTAAATTTTTCTCTATATGATTTACAACCAGAGATGTTAAGCTAACTGGCCTATAATTTCCCAAATCTTCCTTACTACCTTTCTTATAAATAGGCACAACATATGCTGTTTTCCAGTCATCTGGTACCTCACCAAATGTTATAGATCGCTTAAAAATCAAATACAGTGCCTTTGCAATGCTAGTACAACCCTCCTTCAGAATTCTACCATATATACCATCAGGACCTGCAGCCTTACTTGGATCAATATGATCAGTAAAGATTTAATATCTTTTACCTCAAATTCAAATTCTGTAAGTCTATTTGTACATGCATACCAGAACTATTATTAGTCTCCAAACTATTATCTAATATTTCCTCAGTAAACACTGAAGCAAAATAAGATTGAAAATGTTGACCAACTCCTTATCGAACTCACTAAATTTTCCCCAATTTTAATTGGACCAATTGGTCCTATTCTTACTTTGAAATTAATAAAAGCTAAAAAAAACTTCTTTAGGTCCTTGTTACTATCCCTTGCTAAATTAATTTCTGCCTTCTCTTTGCCTTTCTGAGACTGGATAAATGCGTTTCTTCTATTGCCCTTTAATAATTTTAAATCATTTCATTCTTACTACGCTCTTGAAATTTAACATCTACGCTTTTCAAATAATTTTTCTCTCTTATCTCTGCTATTCTACCACAGGTTTTTCTCTTCGCCACACTAATGGGTTTATCTTTAAAACATATACTGACTCAATATTCATTAAAATTTGTCTTAAAATATTCCCACATGATAAAAGAGTTTTGGTCTTTAAACTTTAGCCAGTAAATTATACTAAGCATATCTCGAAATTTGGTAAAATCGCCATTTCGGAAATCTAAGATCTTTTCCTTATTAACTTGCAATTTGGGCCCAGATATCACATTCATATTAAATCTAATTAT
>JABUQX010039674.1:7500-10000 GCA_015478945.1 Trachelipus rathkii
GAAACATTTATAAACTGTATTATTAAAAAAGTATATATATATATATATATATATATATATATATATATAAATAAATAAATATATAGATTGGTGAAGCTCTAAAATAAAGGAAATAGATGTATTTTTTATTTTATTTCTTTTTTTTTTAAAAAAAAGGTTTTTATTTTATTGTTTTATGACACATTAAAAATAATTTTTCAATTTTATATCAATTTAATATTTTCATGACGTCTCTACAAACTTTTATATATATTGCTAAAGCTTTCTCATTTTCAAAAGCCTATGGTGGAGCACAAAAACAAAAAAAAAAAAACAATTCTTTTTAGATTTTGTTAATATTATTTATATTATAGTTGAAAATTAAAATAAAGTTTCTCTTTTTTTTAGGTTTCATAAATACAGAATGTTAAAATCCAATTCACAGGTTTACCAACTTAATGAAGCTTAAATTATTTTGAGAACCACAGTTTACTTAAGGTCCACAATAATAATAATAATAATAATAATAATAATAATAATAATAATAATAATAATAATAATAATAATAATAATAATAATAATAATAATAATAATAATAAAAATATAATAATATTATTAGATTGTGGTTTTACAAATTATTCAAAAAAAATTATATTATATATATATATATATATATTATAGATTATATATATATATATATATATATATATATATATATATATATATATATATATATATATATATATATATATATATATATATATATATATATATATATATATATATATACTAAAAAATGGAGAAATATACATTATATAAAAATATGATCATACGAAAATAAATACCTAAAACTTAAAAAAGTACTTTAAAATTCGATTTTGTACGATAAATAAGTGCTTAATTATGAAAAGCACGTAAATGAAAATTTTTAATTAAAGGTAAACTAATCTATTTTATTTTATTTAAGAATCGAATCGTAACATCTTAAATTTTTACAATATATAAAAAAAATATAAAAATAAATAAAATATATATATATATATATATATATATATATATATATATATATATATATATATATATATATATAAAATATATATAAAAAATATAAAAATATATATATAAAAAAATATTATATTATATATATATATATATATATGGCCAGCCTCTAAAAAAGCAAAAATCCATATCTCAAAAATACTACAAGCTAACCGGAAAAAGAAATACATGGTTGAATCCTGGCAAAATTTTAACGGAGGAAACTGTAAAAAAAAAAAAAAAAAAAAAAAAAAAAAAAAAAAAAATCATATCTCGAAAACTACAAAAGCTACAGAGAAATGAAATACATTTTTGGAATCCTTGTAAAATTTTGGTTAGGAAAATGTAAAAAAAAAAAAAAAAAATAAAAAATTAAACACAAAAATTGGCAATTTTTTTTGGGGGGTGCTGGGACATAGTATATATATATATATATATATTATTTGTAAAGGTATTATATATATATATATATATATATATATAAAATATATATATATATATATATATATATATATATATATATATATATATATATATATATATATATATATAGTATATATATATATTATTTGTAAAGGTATTACATGGCAATTTAGGGGGCTCGAGCCGACGGGGAACACAGGGGGGGACGTTTTCCATACCCCGTAGGGGAGGGGCGGAGGAACCCCCGCGACACCCAAATACCAAAGAGCGGGGGTTCCGGAGACCCTCCCCGGAGGGGGGGAATTAGTCCTACCCCGTAGTTCCCCGGAAGGCCGAGAGACCCCGACTCCTGCCATCGGTGCGGTATACCCTTGGGGTATTCTTTAGTTAAAAAAAATTAGCTAAATTTTATAGAAAGTCTATTTATTTTAACGAGTAACCAATAAAAGGTCTCTAAATAGGCTCTCTAATCATATTACTATAATTATTAACAATAATTTTTTTTATTTTTTTATTTTTTTTTACATTTTCCTATCCAAAATTTTACCAGGATTCCAAAAATGTATTCCTTTTCGCTGTAGCTATTGTAGTTTTTGAGATATAATTTTTTTTTTTTTTTTTTTTTTTTTTTTTTTTTTTTTTTTTTTACATTTTCCGCACTAAAATTGGACCAGCATTCCAGCAATGTATTCCTTTTCCTGGTAGCTGTTGTAGTTTTTGAAATATGGATTGTGGCTCTTCTAGAGGCTGACCATATATATATATATATATATATATATATATATATATATTTGTACCTCACAATTCATCACAATCAATATCTCAAAAAATAAAAAAAAAAAAGAAAAAGAATACATTGTTGGAATCCTGGCAAAATTTTATTGCGGAAACTGTAAAAAAAAAAAAAAAAAAAAAAAAAAAAAAAAAAAAAAAATCATATCTCAAAAACTACAATAGCTACAGCGAAAAAGAATACATTTTTGGAATCCTTGTAAAATTTTAGTTAGGAAAATGTAAAAAAAAAAAAAATAATAAATAAATAAAATAAATATTGGCTATT
>JABUQX010039674.1:15000-30000 GCA_015478945.1 Trachelipus rathkii
ATACTAATCGTGATTTCAATAAATGCATTATTCTTATCACATATATCTGGAGTCTAAGCCAGATGGCACAATTGTACTCTACTTCTCGAGAGCTCAATAAATTGTACCAATCAATAAAAGATTGTATCAATGAGTATCATTCAGTCATTTTACAAGTAACTGTTGCGCGGTGGGCTAAGGCAGCATGGTTTGATGAGCACTGCAATATGAAATGGAGCCGTCTTTGTTCAAAATTTTTTTGAAAGCATTTGATACTGGCTATTACATCTGGTTTGTACATCCTGAATAATAATCTGGTGTGTAAATTAAATTTCTAGTTGTGTGAATAATTCTATATCACATACTGGGCAAATTATGGCTTTTGAGGTACGTTTAGTGAAAATATAAGAAAATTGACTACGAATATTATTGTTAGGCATACCTGGCAAAATAATTTATTAATTTTATCAGTGACACGATCCTCTTTGGTTACATAATCATAGGCGCGCGCTCATTAAGAACTAGTGTCAAGGAGGTTAACAAAAGCACAGAGTGTATACAATGTACATCTCTGACTCTGCTTGTATACTCGATAGGCAGTATTCTAATGCAATAAATGTGGGTGCTGTTTATTTCCCTTACTCATGTATGCCATGAATTTTCAATGAGGCAAAATAACCAGTATTTATGAATTCTTCTCATAACATAATATTGAAACAACTTATTAGGGTTAGATGTCTGATGTGAGATAGTGGACAAAGGTGTATAACTCCGTAATTGATATTTGCATTTCTACAAGTAGATCTAATTTGATGCTGACATGAATTATTTACAACGGCTCACCTAATTACAGAGAGTATTTACAGGCTTTGCTACACAATACGCAGTTCACGGTTAATAGGTAAGGATATATTCACACATATATTTAATATTACCGGATTGCCACTAGAGCAGACATTAGCTAAAAAGTTCTCCTTCGACGCTTACTTGAGTCTTTGTTACACTTCGCGTCTGACAATGAACATAATCACTTAGACATCTACGTAAAAGATGTTTTTGATATGGAGCGCCCTCAGTCCAGTGTATATCGTTTAGAGAATCATTTTATTTAATAGAATAAGGGAGGAGACGAGACATATAAAATATCAACTCGTGAGCGCAGAGACTATGCAGATAATATTCAGTACGGAGAACATTATTCATAGAAGATCAGCATTTCTTCTTGTGAATTTATGATCTTTGTAATATGTTTTACCAAAAAGAATTTCGGGTTAGTCTTATCGTAATGTGGGAGTTTTCTTGGCACCGTATGCGCGATTCACACTTACAGCATATTCCTCGAAAATATCACATGAGCCGTATACACGTCACGATGAATGCGAGCATGTCAGACCTGATTGACGCTTATTAATCTTACGTTAACTACATAATAAGTCAGAAAGACATAAATCTTATCATATTTTTGTCTAAACAGCAATCATAATATTATATGATTTATTTAAAATAGTTATATAACCATTATTATTTATAGTTCCTAGTAAATATATTTTAGTTTTAAAATATATGATCCTAAATGAGAGTAATATAGTAATTTGATTTTATCACATAGTTTGAGTTATTATATAATAAAACTAAAAAAAAATTTAATGAAAGAGAAGAGATTCTAGATATTTTATACCTCATAAATTTAATTTTATTTAAATTTTATAAGCTTTAAAGTATATTTTATAATATATATATGCTTATATTAATAAGAAGAGATTATAATTAATATTATTATCAATACATTATTATTATTATAAATTATAATTATAAATATAATGATATTATATTAATAGTAGTATCTTTATAATTATATTATATTAACCAATTTAGTTATGGTAATTAATTGACTAAAACAAATAATTAAATTAGGTTAGCAAAGTGTCACATATATAATGATCTTAATGATGAAAATATATAAACCTCTAGTCCCCTCACTATAGCTTCTACTGTTTCATCACGATTTTACCTAAATATTAAAATTAATAACCTGGCTTTATGGTATTTTGATTAAACATACAACAAATAAGTTAAGTCTTGAATCAGCGTTTTTGATACTAAATTCTTTGCAACTACGAGAGTATCAAAACTAAAATTTTTAATTAAAAATTAGATGTTACTTAAACTTGTTCTCATCTCACGATCACCAAAGCATAAATAGACATTGTAATTATAACTTAACTTTGATATACTTATGATACATTTTCACATTATGTAATATGTAGCCTATCTAACTCACAGTATAAAAATTTATTTATTGATAATATATTTCTATTTAACACTTTTCCTTTTATCAAGACTCACAGATAAAACAATGATATGTATTTTATTTGTTCTATATCATTCATAAATATTATTTGACTGAGACTATTGAAGCTAAAGTCATTCAGACAAGTACGAGTCTATACTGACGCTGTCTTCGCGATAGCTCTGAGATACAAGATGGACAAATATTTCTACTGCGCGTATGCCGTGTAATCAATATTGATTATGAAATTATATAAAATTTGTATATCATTAATGTTATGCAAGTTTTATACATGTTACAATAGTGTATTTATTGATTTATCAATCATTCACCCCACACCGCCAACCCTAACCCAACGCGCACCAATCTGAGGATCGGAATTCATAGGCAATCGGCCTCATTTCTCATGCACCCCGCGTACCTAGGGAATCGGCATAGGCTAGCGAGAGACTGAGTATGCTACGAGGACTTACACAAGTTTTCACGCCACATATCAATAATTTACAAACTTATAATTAAATATGTTAATATGCTTATAATGAGTAATTCCTACTATCGGTTGACTTAACCACCATTTACATATCATGGACCCCCACAATAATTTTTTTTAGGGCCTAGCCATGAGACCCATTGCAAGTCGTCGTCTACCAAATGGGGGTCGATATAATTGACACATTTGGATAATAATACAATGGTGTAGGCTATTCTTCACTGATACAGCCTTACGCTCAAATATGAAAATAGTACAAAGAGTAATATCGGAAATAAATTTTATATATACAGTTTTAATATATTGATGTGAAGTAATTTATTTATTTTCATTTTATTATTATATATTTAATATATAATTTTATTTTTAATTTTAGATTTTGTGACCCACATTCCTCACGAAGAGTTCAGGCATGTAACTAGAAACTATAACATCTTATACAAGATATAAATTATTTAAAATTAATAATAAACATTTATAATTTTGTATTTACAGTCACAAATAATTTCATCTGAGACAAACTTATAGAAATAAATTGATTTATAAGAAATTAAGTAATGATTCTCGATGTATATACAGGAGACCGCATCCGAAGAGAGGTTTCAAGTGGATATCGCGAGACCACTCAGAGATGAGTAACGATGAGTTATAAAATATAACAATTGTGTTATTCGCAGATATAGGCATCTTAGGTCATTATCGCTGTAAGAAAATTTGAATCGAGTTCCTCTACACCAGAACTCCATCTGGACATAATAAGTAGGCTGATTAGAGTGACCTTGAGAATATCTAGCATGAAGTTCACGAGATGCAAAAGTGCCAAGTAACTGAGACCTATATGATATTTATTTTTTTATCTGTTCTGTATTTTAGATATTTTATTTTTTATTTCATTTTATTATTTTTTTTATATTTATTTTTTTATTATTATATCTTTTCTGCGTTTTTTATACTATTCTATTATTTTAGGGGGTATTGCGAGCGCGACAGATTGAGAGGTAACTAGAAGATAGGGGTCTACCCGTATATTGCGTCACGTAGGTCCGAGATATCCCCGACTTTTATGTATAAACAATTATATTAAGTGTTCCTACACGTCGGGAGCTAGTTCTTCAGAAAATAGTAAGGTTATTATAGTTATAAAAGTGAGAGAACAATAAATTCATACATTTGTGACAAACCTCTTGCGCTGCACGCCGTGCGAGACTACAATTCACCCATAGCGTTTGCGTGTTATATCGGCGTAGAAAATACTGTAGTAATGTTTTTCACAATGACATTTTTTATAACAAATTGTTAATATTTTTAAAATAGCGTATTATTTTGAGTTTTTTAGTGTGGTGGGTGATTTATCGTTTTTATTAATTTCATGGGGTTACAACATAAATACCTCACTTATGGTCCTGTGGCTGAGTTAAGATGGAAGGCGGAGCGAGAAGGTTAACATCCCCGCGGGTACAAAGCCCACAACGGAAGCCGGGAGCTCGGATCATATAAAAAAATATTTTATCACAGTACAGCATCATTATGATACATAATATAGATTCTCTAGGGATGTTTCGAAAATGGCTAAAGCAATAGTGTGTTTTAGATGACTGGTGGTTGTATCCGGTTTATATCTCTTCCTTTCTTTTTTCGCTCTCTCTGTTGTAGGGTTTTTGTTAATTATATTTATTTATTTCCTCTACTATGACGACGTGTCATTCCTATCACGAGATGCTGAAACTGCCGGCAGAAGAGTATAATTTTTCCTCCTCTAATAGTAATTCAATGTGTGAGCGCGATCAGAAAATATTAATATATAATATTAAATATAATATATATATTATAAAAATAATTTATTTATAGTTAAATATGGATATATTAACGCCGCAGAGTAGTTAGGTCTGTGCTCAGCGCACGAGATGGTAGAGCCGATGTGCAAGAAGGTGAGGGACCGTTAGATACCGTATTTTAATTCACCATTAACTCACGTATGTCTTTGAGAGACACAGTATTGGGCGGAGGACAATAAACCTTTATTCTACCGCCCGAACAATTCCCCACACAAACTAATGCAATTAAATATACCTTTTCGGGGCTGTTAGCTATTAAGTAATGATGGTATACTTTTTGAGAATAGATTAGGTTTTTATGTTATGTGTATGTTATTTTTGTTTTGATGTACTTCTCTTCATTATCGACCCCCTGAAAAGAGGACGTCTGAGAGCGATAAATAAGAGGCTAGTACCCTTGAGGTGAGGCGATTTTTTATTGACTCCGAGGCTCAGCGTTCCGGTGTGTGGCGTGTTTAAGTCATTTCTACCTCTATACATAGTAAAGGCTACGAGAGAAACTATACCGAAACAACTTCACTAATTAATCATTTCTTCAATTCGAGAGAACGATAGAAACTAAGTAGTATTCATTCATTCCATTTCCTTAACTAAAAAAATGTTACCATTCTTATAAAAATGTATTCCTGTTCGCTTGAGCTAATTTAGTTTTTGAGATATGATTGTATTTTTTTTTTTTTTTTTTTTTTTTTTTTTTTTTTCCTTTCGCCCCAAAACGTTTCTATTTAATGCATACATAGAGGCTACTGTGAGGAAACAATCCATGTTAAACCCATCGTATCCTATTGGTCTTACCGCATAAAACCTATATTATATATATATATATATTATATTAATATATATATATATAATTATTTAATATATATATTTATATATTATTATAGTAATATGATGTTATTTATTATATATTAGATATAATATATATATATATAATATAAATATATATATATAATAATTTTATATATATTATAATATATATATATATATATATATATATAATATATATAATTATTAATATACATATATAATAATATATATATATATATATTATTATATTATATATTTATTATATTATAATTCATATTTTATATATTAATATATATTATTATATTATATATTATTTAAGGGTCTATACCCACTGGAAAACATGGCAAGTGGTCTACGAGACAAAAAAGTTTGGGGACCTCAGGCCTAACACGTAGTAGCTGATTTTATAAATTGGTTTTTTACAAACTAAATTTAAATTTACTGAATTTGCTTTTCCAGCAACCTATTTTGTGTTTTCAATAACAAATCCATTTCAAACTAATCCGTTTATCGACCTAAACTTTAAATTGCCAACTTAAACACTTTAACAAATAAAATATTGAACATTAAAAAATCAAAAGTCAACCCTTTTATGTAGATGCAGTTATTTTCAACAAGAATATTTCCAATACTCTTAACTGCCACCAGTATATGTACTTTGCCTGGTTGGTTCCCTCTCTCTCTCTCTCTCCTCTCTCTCTCTCTCTCATCTCTCTCTTCTCTCTCTCTCTCTCCTCTCATCTCTGCTCGAAACTGTCTCTTCCTCTCTCTCTCTCTCTCTCTCTCTCTCTCTCTCTCGTCTCTCTCCTCCTCTCTCTCTCTCTCTCTCATCTCTCTCTCTCTCTTCTCTCATCTCTCTTCTCTCTCTCTCTCTCTCTCTCTATCTTTCTTTTCATTTCTTTGACTTTTCTTCAACCATCCCTAAACTACTTTATCATCGCTATAGCCATTATACTTATTATTATATTATAAATATATAGTTATATATATATATATATATATATATATATATATATATATATATATATATATAATCTATATATATATATATATTAATATAAATATATATTAAATATATATATATATATATATTCTTTTTTTTTATCTAGCTCTTTTTCTATTATTTTTCTTAAATCCTTCATTCGCTGTGCTGCAAACAGATTTGAAAACAATTTACAGTCTTGCTAACAAGTTCTTTACCGGGGGTTTTTTATAATTATAAATTATAAATTATGTTCTCGTCACCTTGCATAATATATATATATATATATGACCATTTCTGTTTTAATACGACTCCGTCAAGTTTTGAGGAGATTTTTTTTTTTTTTTTTTTTTAAAAATTATTTCTGTCTTTCCTAAGTAATTTTTTGATCCCTACATCAAATATTAAGGGAATACGAGTGAATCTACGATTCAAAAATATAATAGGACCTTTTTACGTTTTACGACTCCGTCAGTTTTAAAATTTTTTTTTTTTTTTAAACTAAAGGAATTACAACCCCTTAATTAACCCGATCCCGCAGACACATAATTTGGGTAACCGCCAAAAAATGGTGTATTAAATGGAGTCGGGGTCTCTTAGGCCTTCCTGAGGAACGACAGAGCCGGGGTAAGGACTATTTCCCCACCCTCCGGGGAGTCGGTTTCTCCTCCTTGGAACTGTCCGTACACGTACACTGGCCGCCAACATCTCTCTCCTGCAACCGCTCTTTGGGGTATATTTTGGGTGATTCGCCGGGGGGTTTCCGTCCAGCCGATTTACCTATTCTTAAACTCGACATATGAACAGCATAAATAAAAAACTATTTATCTGTGATAGTTAGTCAGGCACTATATTCTCCTCTTCTTGCTTCCTCCCTCATCTCCACCTGGGGTATGGGAAAACGTCCCCCCTCCTGTCCCCACTTGGTCGGCTCGAGCCCCTATTTTTTTTTTTTTTTTTTTTTTTTTTTTTTTTTTACACATTTTTTTTAATAAACTTTATACGCTGATTCAAATATGTAATTGGTTTTTCTGTAAGTGCCGTACTTTTTGAGAAAAAAATCAATTTATGATTTTTTTTTTTTTTTTTTTTTTTTAACATTTTTGTATAAGCCGTTATACCGCCGGAGTTCAAAATATGTTAATGGTTTTTTTTTTTTTTTCTGTAAGTGGTCATAACTTTTCCGAAATAATTTTTATTTTGAACAATATTAGACATATAAATGTGAATTTAAAAATTATTTAAAATAAATTTTTCAAAATTTTGGAATCAATTGTTCCGTTAAAACCAACTGAAAATTCATTGTTGGTTCATATAGTAGCAAAATATTAAAAAAAAAAAATCAAAATTTGACGGAGTCGTAAAACAGAAAATAGATATAATATATATTATATATATATATATATTATATATATATATTATATATCATATATATATATATATATATATATATATATATATATATATTTATAATATATAATATATATAGTATATATTATATTATAGTATATATATTATATAATATATTATATATAATATATATATATATATAATATATATATATTATATATATTATATATACAATATATATATATATATATTATATTATATATAACAGACTGTCTAAAGCTGACATCATGTAACTAGAGAACGGCAGCACCTACAGTAAAATAAATTATATATTTGGAATCAGTGGAATTTTTTTTTTTTTTTTTTTTTTTTTTTTTTTTTTTTTTTTTTTTTTTTTTTTTTTTTTTTTTTTTTTTTTTTTTTTTTTTTTTTTGCATTTATTCGTCCGAAATATTTTTAATTTTTTTTTTCAATTTTCCCCATTTAGTTAAAGTAATACCAATGTAAAGGGAAGTAAAATTATTGAAAGAAGAACTTGGGATACATTTGAAATTGCGTGCAAGAACTTACTGGGGAATATACGAGCCAGTAGCTATGAGGAAATCGTGGAGAAGTTGCTTTCTATACCGAACACTCATTTTTATGCATTTACATCTAAACTTGAGCTTTCCAGTTAATTTGGGCACCGCTTCGGAAGAACATGGATTGAGGTTCCAACAGATGGAAAAACGATATATTGTTAAGTGGAATGAGATGATGTTAGCAGACTACTGTTGACTCTTCAGCGAAAGACGTCTGGTCGAAGATGTATATAAGCGAAAGAAAATGTCTAAATATATGTCCATAAATATATTTTATGTTCAATACAAAAAATAACAATTAATTACAATTTTATTTGCTCACATACTTGAATAAATATGTGTACAGACAAATATAATAAATTCTGAAGCAGAAAATGATTTTCCTAATTTCATTTCTCTCACAAAATGGCCTGGTAGAGCAATTCCAACTTCAGATTCGCAATCAGCACACTTCACATGAAAATCAGACAAAATTTTCGACCGAGGAGCAAAAATATTATTTTTGGGGGCAGAACAGTGTTGTCAGCAAAAATGATTCTAATATCAGCGCAATTTAACTTTCTGCAAGTGGATGCGCTCGAGACAGACGGAAATGTGTTTTATGTGAAGAAATGTCCTGATGTATGCGTTGGTTGTAATCAGTTACATAAATCTATTGAACCATAAGTATATGTACCTTACCACAAACAATATTATACTTAAAACCTTATACATTGGCTATATTTTCCTAGACCTTTCTGGTAACCAAATTAAGAATCGAATCCTGGTTTCCAGAGCGAAAACAATCCTATAAACTTTTATGTTCTAAAATTGCAAAAATTTTTGAATTTTTTTTTTTTTGTATGAAATAAGTTACGTATGTAAGGAATTATTTTCATGAAGAGAATGCGACTGTAGGAGAGAACATTTCTCATGTTATTACATATTTTAAGACAAAGTATTGAAGTCCAAATATACCTGATATTTTGTTATAAAATTGATTTTCGTCTCGATAATAGCAAATGTTTAGCATTATTATTGCGATGACTAACTAGGCTCTCTTTTTATCAGAGAAAAGGACTAAAACGCCTCTATCAGTCCTTGCAATATTCCCACAAGTAAAAGATGAAGAGATTTTCAGTTTTAGAGACTGTATCATTATAGCCCAATAACTCAAGACATCTGCCGATAGATGGCAGGTTCAAAAGTCACATCAACCTTCTAGTTCATAAAAAAAAATTGGGGGATAATTTTCGTTCATAGACTATTAATTAAGGCTACTTATTTCAAATTTCTAGTGTTTTGCAAAAAATAATACGGAGTATGAGAATTATTACTGTTCCTCACATCCCCTTTATTATTCGAGCATTCATTTACGAAATGCGTCATAAACAGCCTCTACAAGCATACTCAACATTTTTATTTATTTTCCAAGTCTACATACACCACCTGCTTTGGTTACTTTAATGGGATCTAGAGTTCTTTCAGTAACTTCAACCAACAGTGTTCTTGGTTGGTAGCCATTATAACCTTTCATTCTAAGTAGTTAGAATCCAAAAATTTAAAGGGTTTCATATAAAACAGAAATGTCTTATAAGAGTTCCGATTTATGCCATCCGATTTAACCAAGTTACTCTTTACTATCTCCACAAAAACTCTCTCTACTCATTTGATAATTATGTTTTAAGCCTCTAATGATACAACTTCATGTCACATTACCTTAATATTAGGAACAATTATCAAATACTTTCTGGTAAAACCAAGATTTATGACGAGAATATGATTGGTAGAACAAATGAAGAATATTACAGGAAAAAAACTCTGGGAAAAGTGAGTAATAGTTCAAATGGGTAAAAAATCTGAAATAGGGAATAAGAATTGAGATGGCTATTTACTTACGATAGAGATGTGTTAGAAGTTTTAAAGAGAGAGAAAATGTAAGTCTTCCACTACAATTATCAGCACCATCATCAAGATGGCAAAGACTTTCACTTCATTATCCGTCAGGGCGACGACATTTCGTTTGTGTGTGAGAAGCGTAAAGAGAAAATGCTATTATTTCTTTCCAAGAAGAAAATGGCAATCCTTTTAAATACCATAATTATTAAAATTGCTGGGTTAAATTCAGGAACACCAACCGGGAATTGATCTTGACTTCTCGATTTCGATGAGGCCGAAACGGCCTGAAATACAAATCTTTATAGAATTAATTGGGAACTAGAAAATAAAGGTAGACACCAGAACAGACCATTCAAAAAAAATGTAGAAGTCAAACCAAACCAGAACATACAGAAAAAAAGGTAGAAATCAGACCGACCAAACCAGACCATACAAAAATAAAGGTAGAATTCAGACCAGACCAAACCATACAAAATTAAAGGTAGAAATCGGACCAAACCAAACCATGCAAAACTAAGGTAGAAATCAGACCAGACAACACACAAATAAAGGTAGAAATCGGACTAGACGAGACCATCAAAAATACAGGTTGAAATTAGACCAAGTCAGTCTACACAAAAATTAAGGTAGAAATCAGATCAGACCAAACAACAAAAGAATAAAGGTAGAAATCAAAAAAGAAAAGACCATACGAAAATAAAGGTAGAAATCAGAACCTCCGGATACAAAAATAGAGATTAAAGCAAAAAACACCATATAAATAATAATGGTGGAAATAAGACCAGACAAGACCATAAAGGAAAATAAAGGTAGAAGTCAGAACAGATCAAACCGTACAAAAAATAAAGGTAGAGATCAGACCAGACCATACAAGATCAAGGTAGAAATCAGATTAGACCATACAAAAATAAAATTCGAAATCAGACCAGATCAGACCACAGAAAAATAAAGGCAGAAATCAGACCAGAAAATACAAGCAAGGATTTTGTACCAGAAAAACTACAAACATAAACTATAGAAATTCTAGACAATATTTGACTTACTTAAAATTACTACCAAAACTCCTTTTAAAAAAAAAAGTTAATTAAAACCTTAAAAACAAAGAAAACAATTTAATTTACCATAAGAAAAAAAAGTTTCATTTAATTAAAAATAAATTACATTGAAAATCTGCAAAAATAATAATCAGGAACTTATTCTAGTTAAATAAATGTCACATAAATCTTAAGAAAATAATTTTTAAATTAATTAATATATGAGATTACATAAAATTTTATAATCGAGATTGCATTATATATTTAAAGGTCATTAATATATATATATATATATATATATATATATATATATATATATATTTAACTATATATATATATATAGAGAGATAGTTATATATATATATATATATATATATATATATATATATATATATATATATATATATATATATATATATATATATATATATATATATATATATATATATATATATATATATAACTAGCTTTTAAGGGCTTTATCCCTATGCGGGGTAACACGGGGGACCACAGGAAATCGAATTTTAAGGCCGGCTATCCCAAACCAGCGCCACCAACGTGTTCGCAGTCGAGTTTTAATTCTTGCCCCCAGGTAGATAAAACTCCAACTGCTACGCGGAGGATTTGATATATATATATATATATATATATATATATATATATATATATATATATATATATATATATATATATATATATATATATATATATATATATATATATATATAAGAACGAAAAGAACAGTGGTAGCTGGGATGGGGTCCCGATACCAATTATTATTTATGATCTAGATTATACAGTGCTGTATATATGGTAAGAACAAACCGGGCGCTCGCCCAGGAAGGCTAAGTACCAATCAGGCGATCATGAATAAGGGATGAAAATTGAAGCATAATTTAAAAGTTTTTTTTTTCATAACTACTCTTTTACAAAGCTCAAAAAATAATTACGTGGATGAGTTATATAGAAAAATAAGAAATATCCTTGAAAAAACACTCTTTCTACTCTTATTATGTTAAAAATTTGGAGGAGAGATTTTTTTTTTAACTGAAAATATTTTTGCTTAAAACATTTCATCTCTCCTTGGAGAGGAAGGGACGGGGGAGCACCAAAGAAATACCCGAATACCGTAATATATATATATATATATATATATATATATATATATATATATATATATATATATATATATATATATATATATATATATATATATATATATATATATATATATATATATATATATATATATATATATATATATATATATATATATATATATATATATATATATATAAAATTAACTTACAAAAATATATATCTTGTACAAAACACGATAAAAATGGTAAAAATCTATAAAATTATTATTATTATTATTATTATTATTATTATGACAAGGTTATGAGTTAATATACGTTACCGGTAACCTTAAATTATTACCTACAATAATCTAATTACCAGTGAGTTTGTTGCTCCAGAAACAAAATAAGCAATCACAATATATCACTGAAAAGAGATTCCTTGACAACGCCTGATCATTTTTAGCAACATGGTTGTGGAATCAGTTCTCAGGTTGCCAGATTCCGGTTCTGGCAACAATTCCAACTTTGGCTCCAAGACTTTTCTCTCTCTCTCTTATAAAAGTTCGCCTTGATTATCCCTCTCATTGAAGCTTATCCAGTCTTGTGCAATCGGGGCTGACAACATGGCGTCGGTAATGCCAAAAGCTTCACACAGGGCCACCGATTCTGGGCTTAATTTTGCACACAAGTGACGATTATACTTCTCTGCCTGTTAATAATAATAATAATAATAATAATAATAATAATAATAATAATAATAATAATAATAATAATAATAATAATAATAATAATAATAATAATAATAATAATAATGAACTAACATTTAAACTTTAACGTTTGAAGTATTTGTGATTTTCATTTTCTTATCTTCATACTCTAAGACCACTTCAATACAAGCGCTCAAAGGGCGGCGCTAACGCCAGTTGATATATATATATATATATATATATATATATATATATATATATATATATATATATATATATATATATATATATATATATATATATATATAAATAAATATAACTATATATATAATATATATATATATATATATATATATATATATATATATATATATATATATATATATATATATATATATATATATATATATATATATATATATATATATATATATATATATATATATATATATATATATATATATAATATATATATGAATAGTTTGGAAGGAGGATGAATGAGGACATACAAGGGAATAGGAAGCTCTTCTGGAAGGAAGCACGAAAGGGTAATAATAAGGAATAAGGGGAATCTGCTTAGAATAATGAATAGGGATGGTGCTTTTGTAACTGATGAAATGGATGTGAGGGGAGTGTGGAAAGAACACTTCGAAAATCTGCACAATATTAACAGTAATGATGAGGTGTTAGTGAATGTGTGTGGGTTTGATGGTACAAGAAGGAATAGGTATTTTGGGGATGAGGTTATTAGTAAGGAGGAGGTAATGGGTAGAGTGAGAAAGTTGAAGAATGGTAAATCTGCAGGTATAGATGAAATTACTGGTGAAATGATCAAGAGGCAGGCGAGATGGTGATTGATTGGATTTGGAAGTTGTGTATAAAGCGTTTATGGAGGTATAGTTCCAAGGGATTAGAGGAGAGAGGTAATAGTACCCTTATGTAAGGGTAAGGGAGAAAAGGGGAACTGTAGAAATTATAAGGGAATAAGTTTATTGAGTGTTGTAGGGAAGGTATATGCTGGCATTTTGGTCGAAAGAGTGCGTCGAGTGACTGAAGGACTGATTGGTGAAGAACAAGGGTGCGTTTAGGAGTGGTAGAGGATGTGTGGATCAAATCTTTACATTAAAACAAATGATTGAGAAAATGAGGGAGAAGAAGAATAAATTATATTTAGGTTTTATGGATCTGCAACAGGCGTATGATAGAGTTAATAGGGAAGCTTTATGGCAGGTATTAGTGATATATGGTGTTGGTGGTAGGCTTCTGAATGGAATCAAAAGTATGTATGACGATAGTGAAGCGTGTGTAAGAATAAATGGTGTCAATGGTGATTGGTTTAGGATTAATAGCGGTGTGAGACAGGGTTGTGTTATGTCTCCTTGGTTATTCAATTTGTATATGGATGGGGTTATGAAAGAATTCGAGGTGGGGATGGCAGGAAATGGTGTTAGAATGATGGAGAATGGAGATGAGTGGAGGTGCCCTACCTATTATATACGGATGATTTGGTACTGTGGCGAGTGAAAGTTTGAGAGAAGTTGGTAGAGATTTGGCGGGGTATGTAAAAGGAGGGGAGGTAAAGGTAGATAAAGAGTAAGGTTATGGTTGTGAGTGAGGACAGTCCTCAGTGTGAAGTTATGTTAGATGGTGAGCAGCTGGAGCAAGTGTCTGAGTTTAAATATTTAGGGTATGTGTTGGATGAGAAGGGAACGGATGATGCAGAGTGTAGTAGGAAAGTTGTGAATGGCAGGAAGGTTGCTGGTGCAATTAAATCGTTGGTGAATGTAAAGGGACTAAGTCTTGAGTGCGCTAGGGTCTTACATGAGGGTATACGGTTGTTACCTGTGTTATTGTATGGTAGTGAGACTATGGTCTGGAATAAAGTATAGATCTAAAGTTCAATGTGTTCCAGATGGACAATCTTAGGGCATGCTAGGTGTGAAAGAATTAATAAAATGAGGAATGAACTTATTAGAGAGTTGTGT
>JABUQX010039674.1:35000-37500 GCA_015478945.1 Trachelipus rathkii
TGTGAGAGGGTGTTTTTATGAAGGACTTTGGCATATCTATTGGTAAGGAAATTTGAAAGCCACTTTTTATCATTGTTTTCTAGGGGGGATTGGAGAATTTTTTGTATAAGGATATATGTGGGGACAGTGTCAAAGGCTTTGTTAATATCGATGGCTGTAAGTATGGATCTGTGTGATGGGGATTGGTTGAAGCCATTAATTATGTGTTGTGTGAGGGAGGTGAGGGCTGTTGTTGTTGAATGATTGCCTTTAAATCCATGTTGGAATTCTGGAGGGAGATATATGGGGATATTTTTTTTTAATATTAGTTTCTCCAGCAGTTTGCTGATGGTGGAGAGAAGAGAGATTGGGCGATAGGAGAATGGGGAATTGGGGTCTTTTTTAGGTTTCAATTTTGGGATAATGAATGCTTGTTTCCAGAGTGGGGGTATATAATTAAGTTTCCAGGATTTGTTAAAGATTTCCGTGATGAGGAGAATTGCTTTTCCTCCTAGGTGCTTCAGGTGGAAGTTTGAAATTGAGTCTGGTCCTGTTGCTGGTGAATTTTTAAGGGTTTTGATTGTCTCTGATATCATGTTGGTTGTAAAAGGAGGTGGAGGGTTGTGATCTGAGGGAAGTTTTTGAGTTGTTTTTTTGTTAACCTATTAATGGGGAGAGTAGGTTTACGGGAGATATTAGCGTAGTGTTTTGCGAGGCTGTCTGCTTGTTGTTTTGAGGAAGGGAGTGAGTTGTCGGGCAAGGATGGGAATTCGTGTGAGGGAGGGGGGGGTTTTGTGAGTTGTTTAGTTTTTTGATAACCTGCCAGGTTTTCTTATTATCTATGCGTGAGATATTGTTTTGTAGGTATTCTGTAAACTTATTAGTAGTGTTAGTGGTTATGAGATTTGAAATCTGAGTGTTTAGGTTAGTTATTTGGTTAGTGGTTAATGTGGTGTATGGTCTGAGTTTTCGGAGGGAATTTCTTTGTTTAATAAGTTGACTGATTTCGGGGGATAGTTTAGGATTGTAGGATTTTCTGTGACCCTTAGGTATGTAAAGATTGGCTGATTTGATGATTGTTATATATATATATATATATATATATATATATATATATATATATATATATATATATATATATATATATATATATATATATATATATATATATATATATATATATATATAATATATATATATATATATATATATAATACATATATTTATATATATTAATTATATATATATATATATATATATATATATATATTATATATATATATATATTATATGATAATATATATATATAATATATATATATATATATATATATATATATATATAAGGTAATGTTAGATTGTATGTCAGTGAATTGTTGTCGGTCAACTCGCCTAGACCCTTTCCAATCTACAGTTAGATTCAGATTAGATATCAAAAATCTGCCTTATATAAACAAATTTATATTTTCAGTATATTATTTAATAATTATTATAAATGGTCGGAATAGTCTAAACATAATTAAAGTTATTAAACAAGAATGTTTTATGAAACATTTACTCGTATTTATTAGCCTAACTTAACCTAATCTAAACTAACTTAAAATAACCTGCCTAACCTAACTTAACCAACCTAATTTTTGGTCAAATGTCAGTTCAGGCAAATGTTACTACAAGAATAACCTATACATAATGCACACTTTTTGATATTAGAATAAATTATATTATGTCAACGAAGAAAAAGCAGCAGCTATATAAATACCTCATCAGATAAAAGCCGTTCACCGAACGCTTTAGCAAATCCTTGTACTAAATCAGATTCCTTAAACATCCAAGTTTCAAAGAGTCCTTCTCTCCCAGCTTCCTTAAGTTTCTTACCCAAGTCCTAAAATAAAAAATAAATAAAATCATTTTCAAATTTTTATTATTTATACTACAAATGTGGCTCAAAACCCTGAAAGAAGCATTGCATTATAATTTTCTAATACTCGTGTTCTTCTTGATAATTAAAAAGAGCAAGAAATACGTTCAGTAGTATATAATATCTAGAAGAAAACAAACCTGTGATTGATCCTACAATATGTGTGGCAAAGGAATAATAAACATCACTCAAAGTTCAGGAATTCCTTTCATAACATTTAAAAAGATGAGCAAATAACTTATTTCTCTGACACAATTTTATCCTTTTTATTATTTGTATCGTAATATTTTTACCATCCTCATAAAATACACACACTCACACACATGGGCGTAGGCAGGATTTCATTTAGGGGGGGCAAAGGTTGAATGATATATATTATATATATATATATATATATATATATATATATTATATATTATATATATATTATAATATATATATATATTATATTATATATATATTATATATATTAAACAGCTTTATCAGCCGCCAAATGCTATCGGCATACTGAGAGTTCTATCGGAGAATACTGTCAGAAGAAGCTAGCTTGTTATATTAAAGCACACAGCTAGTGAACTTCATTTGCCATATGTGTATAATATCT
>JABUQX010039674.1:55000-84500 GCA_015478945.1 Trachelipus rathkii
TATATATATATAAGTATATATCATATATATATATATATATATATATAATATAATATATATAATATATATATATATATATAAATACCGTCAACCAGGGTAATTTCAGAAAAAATCGGCCTTTTTTTGGTTTTTAAGTAACTAACTTAAAAACTATAACACTTACAGAAATTAGTTCTAGATATGATAGTAAAATATGGGCATTTGGCCAATCATTTAATGTAAAGAAATAAAAAATAAAAATATTAACTATTTTAAATACGTCTAAAAAAAGAAGGAAATTTTTTTTTGGGGTCAATTTCAGAAAACTAAAAAAAATATAAAATTTACCCATTTTTGGTTGACACTAGCAGAATGACTCCCTACGTGTTTAGTAGTAAGTAAGAATGATAAATTAGCCTTCATTGCCAAGATTTAGCTGATTTTTTGTTAAATCTGGCTACCCTTAGCAATTTTTAGCTACTTTTAGTTTTTGTTGTTGTCGGGTATGTTTATATGGGTTTCCGATGCCTCCGAGTCGATTCCCGTGGTTACTGAGTCAATTGGCAACCCCAGTCAAGGGTGGGGGGGGTGGGGGGAAATGGAATACAAATCTGAAATGCCCAGGGTCATATAAATGTTAAATAACTTTTTAATGAAATGTGCTATCACATGTATTTTAAATGTATACATAGCTTAAAACCTGTTACTATGAATAGTAGGTGTAATTTTAAATTTTCTTTTATTTTTGTGATGACTAAGGTAATCAAATTACAAATTAAAAAAAAAATTTTTAAAGAAAAATCAAAAAATCTAGTTATTCTATATTTAAAAAAAACTTTTCTTTTTAAATTCACTGCACCTGTTAGTCTGCTACAACTTTTATTCAAAAGATTTTTTTTTAAAACTTTTTAGTTTTTTTTAGTAAAACAATAAAACTAAAAATTCTGAAATTGCCCGGAATTTGAGTACCCCGGTTGACGGTGTATATATATATATACTATATTATATATATATATATATATATATACTATATATATATATATATATTATATATATTATATATATATATATATATATAATATATATATATATTATATAATATATATATATATAATATATAATATATAATATATAATATATATAAGAGACTAAGTAAGCAATTTAAAAGAATTCTTTATTCTTCCTACGTAAAAACATTATTATGTGCAATTAGGTATTAACTTTTTTTTATAATTATTTAGTTATACTTTATCTAACTAAAACTGATTTTTGATATCATGAAAAATTAATCAAAAAAAAAAAAACAAATATTAATATATATATATATATACTATATTATATACTATATATATATATTAAATATATATATTATATATATATATATATAATATATATATATATATATATATATATATTATATATATATATATAGGCTTAACTGAATAATTTGTCTGACCAAAACGATATTTTAGATTTATCCGATATATGTTATCGATCGACCCTATTTTTGAAGTACCCATTGTCATTATTTTATTGAAACAGCTAGACAGATAAATGGCAGACATCTTGGTTACAGTAATGTTTTGAAAGAGATAAGAGGTAGGAAGTGATACTGAATGAATTTAAAATATAAATATTTAGTAAAAAAATATGTGAAATTTAAAATAATAACCAGTGTATTATGCTTTTTCGCACATTATCAATGAATTTTTGAACAAATTTAAGGTAAACTGGATTTATCAAATTTTTTAGATTTACAGGTAACAACTCTGTCAGTTTTGATTTAACTTTAAATATGGATTTTATACAACCTATTTGATATTTGTTATGACGAATCCAATTTATTAAGGTTTTTGCAGTTACTGATTTTTTTAAGCGTCTATTGCTTTTTTCATCAAATATTGGCATTTTGACTTTTTTTTTAATAAAATATAGTGCCTTCTGAGATTGTGTGTTGGCGAACAGTAACCACAAACCATCGAATGGATTTGCTAAGGTTTTTTTTTTTAGCATTGTTTTATTTTGGTTCAAGATGTAACAGTACACCAAGGATCAATGTACGTTAAATTTAATCCAAACAGTTGTAGAATGGTTAACTTTTTCCGCGTGAGGTAGGTATAATATAATATATATACTATATATATTATATATATTATATATATATATATATATATATTAATATATATATATATACTTTTAACTTCAACCAGTGAGTCAATGAGCCCCCTAAAATGGAGTACTTAACGCCTTTCTTAGGGGGCTCGAGCCGATGGGGGACGAAGGGGGGGACCGTTTCATCCCGGAAGGGATGCGTAGAAGAGCCCCCCTGAGAACACCCAAAGACCAAGAGCGGGGTTCCAGAGACCATTCCCGAGGGGGGATTAGTCCCCCGTAGTCCACCTAGAGGCTGAGAGACCCGACAACTGACATCAGGGCGGACTACCCGTGGGTATTCGTTAGTGTTATACCCCAAAAACAATAAATCCCAAAAATGAGTACTTTGGGACATTTATTTCGCAAAAATCTATTCGTACTCTATAAATCTCAAACCATTTGGGACATTTGATTTACTATAGATATATAGTATATCTAACTATATATATATATATATATATATATATATATATATATATATATATATATATATATATATATGCCCAAGCAGCGATATATCAATATTACGATATATCGAATATCAAAGGTCAGACCGAAATGTTCAGCTTTACCATATATACGGTATATATCTATATATATATTATATAATATATAGTATATATTATATAATAAATATAAGTTTTTATATATATATTTAACAATATATATATATATATTGATAACCTGAAACGTTTCTTTCTTCATCCCTACACAAATGAAATGAAGCCTAATTGTTATGATTTTCTTGGCATTATTTTTATATTTTTATTGAAAATATGAGCTTAAAATGTACAAAAATTTGTAAAAAAATTTCAAATAATTTTTTTTTTACCATTTTTTTGACATAAAATGTTTATAATTGTAATGCAGTATTGACATGGTTCAGAGTCCCCAATTATCCACAATTACCTTAAATTTTTTATGGGGGGGGGGTTCAATTCTCCTGGAGTACCTTGATAACAAAATACCAGTAACCACAGATATAATTCTAAAATGTCCTACAACTTTAAAGTAAGAAATAATGTTACTATTGTGACTAAAGATAGAAATGGCAAGCAACAAGTTACCTTAATCCAGTTTGATAAAGTCCCCTTGTCAGATTTCCCAATTTCTTTGACACACACAGACGAAACATTTTAAAATATAAATATGAGAAGCAAGAGTAAAATTAAGTCACTTCTCCGTTGCAATTTCTTCCCTTCTTAAACTACAGTATCACCAAATTGACAAAGCTTTTAACCGAAATTTCTTTATCAATTCAATTTATCTATTACCTCTCTTAAATAAGATTAACAGGAAATTTTGTTGGCATCTGTTCTACTTCTTTTGCCAAGTTGTGGGAAATGACGTCACACTTTGTAGCAGTACAACAAATCACAGGACTAAAGATGTTTTCGTCTTGTCAATATCAACTAGTCAGTTTTACAACGACTATTTAAATAATTTTCAAATTTAAACGACGAACAGTAAAAATAAGTATATATTTACATCATTATATTAGTCATAAGTCATAACTTAATGTATTAGTTTAATGAGTTTAATTAAGGTCTTTCTAGAACTATCTTTTCAGCTAATGCGTAAATTTTGATAAAGTAAAATTATGGCATTTCCTTTATTTTCTTTTATAATTTGCTAGAAGATTGGATTTTGCTTAGAGAAGCCAAACTTTTTTATTACGTCACTAACCTTTTTTTTATGACTATTGTTTTTAATATAACTATTGTTTTTAATATGACTATTACGAGATAAACAACCGTAGCCGTCTAACTCCATATTTGATTGGTCAATAAAATACCATAGTGTAAATTTTGTAAATGCCAATTTGATTTTTCAGAATTTACATTGATTTACAATGTTGCAAGAAAAATTTAAAAGCTTTATAATCTTAAAGAATTTTTTAAGTATTCGCTAAATTGCACAGTTGAAACGTATTTCTGAAAATGATACATGGAAAATATGAATTTTCTGTTATGAAACTTAGAACATGGAACCAGGAAAAGATAATAACAGTAACTTTTAGTATTTACTTTCAAAGCATTTGCTTAAGATAGCTTTCACTTAATCATTTTTGCAATAAGAATATTTATACAAAATACAAGTGATTTATAAATTTCTCACATGAAAAGGTTTTTAAATACCTTTACCATTGTATAGATATAATTAATTTTTTTTCTTTTTTACAGTTGTCACCAAAACCGCTCACGGCAAAGCCCTATTTCAAGAAGGGGTGGTTAAACTCAACAGAAATTAAAACTAACGTAAATACGCAAGATGAAGAAAAAGCACAGACCGCCGGGCTTTACAGTGAGGAGATTAAATGGAGTAGAAAACACAGAAGATGGAAGATTTCCACAGAAAAGAGGTGGCAGAAAAGAAGGAATCACCGCAGCGAACTAGTCTGGAGTTTTTGCTAATTCAAACACAAACCCATGTCGACACACGCACCCCTTGTGCTATACGAGGGCGTCTTAAATGTGGTGGCACGCGAGTGGAAAGTTCCCTCGAGCACTTGCCGCTACGGTTCCTATAGAAAAGAGATAAAGCACCAACTCGCGCCGCAAGAATAGAGGGTCAAGTGAACAGAAAGTACAGAACAGTTTAATAAGTCTTTTTGCCTTTGACTCGACCCCTACTCCAAAAGCCCGGTGCAACCTAAGCCACCCCCAGATATAGAGCCATACATCCATACAAGGGCGGGATGAGACGCCTTGTATAACTGGAGTCAACTGGGAGAAGAGGAAAAAATCTCCGCAGTCTAAACCAGAGACTCCCAGTTTCTTTGAGGCCGCCCACAGCAACCTTTGTGATGTGAGTTCCCAAGACATTTTTGTTTTAGTAAGGCCAAGGATGTTTATATTGTCAAGCAGGAGAGACGAAGAACCGTCGAAAGAGATAGGAAAGTTCGAAGGTTCTTAGAGAGGGAGATTTGAAAAAGTTGGGTTTTAAAAGAATTAAATTCACAAGGTTGAGAACGACCCACCCTGGAAATTTTATCAAGATCGCGAGAATGGAAATCGGAAAGATAAAGACGAGAGGCGGCAATTCCAGAAGTAAAAGAAGGAGCCACAATTGAAATGATTGGAAGAATGAAGGGTCGAGCTCATCGGCATATATGTGGATAGAGTTAGATGTGCAACTGAGAAGATCGTAATGAAAAAGAAAGAATAAGGTAGGAGATAAAAGACAGAACCCTGAAGGACACCACTATTGACAGAAAAAGAAGAAGAAGTCGCCCCACATTAACAACAGCCGATATTGAGGATTTGAAAGAAAGCTAGCATAAGTAAGCAAAGAGGGAGGAAATCCATAGGAGGGGAGCTTGGAGAGCAGTGACGCCTGCAATCCGGTCAAATCCCTTGGATATGTCAACGCCATCACGGCAATCTCGGCCCATAATTCCTGAAGGGCGGAAACCATAAATCTGTTAGATAGGAAAGTATATCACCATAGACCTCGGCGCCCAAAGCCATACTGGCGATCGGAAAGAAGGGAATGAGATACCAGATGATCCAAGAAATAAAGAGTTAAGAAGAGTTTCAAAGTTTTAGATAGAATAAAATTAGAGCTATAGGGCGATAGTAAAGGATCAGAGCGGCTTTTTTTTTCGGAATAGGTTGGATATGCCACGCCTTTCTCAACACTGAGGAAAGTGCTAGTGATTGAGGCAAGAGAATATAGGTGAACGAGAGGAGGGGCTAGCACGGAAGCACACTCCCTCAAAACCTCCGGGAGGAATGCCATCCGGCCACCCACCTTCCGAATGTTTCCAGATTTCGGAGCCCATGCTACGCCGATCAAATGTAATCTCGGCAAAAGGCCATAGGACACCTGAAAAGAGAAGGAGGAGGAAGAGGAATCCAAGAATCGTCCAGGGTTGACGTTTATGATTAAACATAGGAGGCGCAAGAGATTGGCATATAAGTTGGAGAGTTAGCAACAGACCCATCAGATCGAATAAAGAGGAGGAAAGGTAGCTTTACAGAAGTTGTTGGAGATGTTTATGGCAAGAGGCCCAACAAGATTTGTCAGTAGGAGAACCAAGAGGTTAGCGCACTTTTCGTTTGATGAAAGCCCGCCTTGCTCGTCGAAGAGTATCCCTGCAAAGATTTCTAGCTGAATGAAAATTAGCGAGAGTGATAGAAAAACGAGAATTTTTTCTACCCCCGATACGCATTGTCTCTAGCCTAAATTTCCAGAGAACAGGCACAAATCGAACGCATGGATTTGAGGAAGAAAGATTAGTCGAAGAAAGGAATGACCCTGCCTCATCATCAACGATTACAGCTCCCAACTTGTCGGCAGAAGCCGAAGCGTCACCAGAGGCAAAGCAGTCAATCCAATTATAGTTAGAAGCAGCGCAGAAGCCCCCAATCGGCCCGATCAAAGTCCCAGAAAAACGCCCAGGGCAGGATGGAGCTGTTTGGAGAGAAGTATTCAAATTAAGAAGATAAATTGTGGGTCAGATTTACCAATGGAGCGAAGGTGTGTAATTTATAGAAGAGATATTACTAGTGGTGAAACATAGGTCAAGTGTGTTCAAGAATTAATTGGGACGATCCGGAAGTAGTGTTGGTCTTTAATTAGTTGCTCCGATCGTTGAGAATGCTGAATGATTCGGCCCTCTCCACCTAAATCATGTATGAGAGGACTCCAACCAATTCAGTGTTGTGTACGATTTGAAATCCCTAAATAGAGGACCTCAGTACTTGGATGAGAAGATATAACAGTCTCGTGAGTAGTAGTAAGATATTCAAAAAATGGCTTGAAAATCTGTTCTGTTAGGAGAACAGTAGCAGAAAGCACAAGAATTATTGTAAGTAGAAGGAGAAGATTTTAAGCCACAGAACATCGAAAATTAAGGAGATTCGAGCCTTCCACGAGTCGTGTTACAGAGTGGTTAATGTTTAATAGGTCACATACTTCCACCCGTTTAGACGAAATTATAAAATAAGTTATAGTTTGGATACATTTAAGCGAGTTACAGGATGAATTCTTAGCCATCTGAGTCTCAGACAAGAGCAAAAGATTAGGGTTAGAGTTAGAGAGGTGGTATTCAACGGAAGCAGAGTTAGAGTTTAAGCCGCGGATGTTGGTGAATCAATAGAAAGCCCCCCGGCCCCACCAAACCGCCCCAAATTCTGCCATCACACACACACACACACACACACACACACACACACACACACACATAAACAGGAACAAAAGCCAAAGACAGACAAAAACAAAAGGAAAAATCGGGATAAAATTGATCATACGCTAAAACCTAAGTTAAAAAGTTTAATGTGCTAAAATTAATTAAAAATCAATGGTACTTCAATCCAATGTTATTATTTTCAGACCATCTTGTGTGTGTGTGAGAGAGTCCTTTTTCGAGGCAAAATTAATTTGCCACCAACAAGTAAAACAAATATAATATGGCTTCGTATATTGCAAAAGTTTATTTTTATAATCACAAAAATTTTAAGTATTTATCTTAGTAAAAAAATTTAAAGGAAAAATGACATATTTTTTATAAAAATTATTTAATGACTTTATGTTCGAAAAGGTCATAGAGAGGAGGATGCCATTTAAGGAGGAGATGAAATATTTGCTTGTTATAAACCAATCACAATGTTGCTTACATTTGGCAAATGAAGGCGTGGTTTTCTTTCGAAAACAACCGTTGAAAATTTTGAATTTTAAAGATCATATCCGCAATTTGCTTGACAATTTCCCTATCTATCTGACCTACTCTATGCTAGGCTAATATACTTATACTGTGCTTTTGCACTTTACCTATGTATTGTCTAATAAAAATAACGTTATTTACTTTCTTTGATTCAGAATAGGAAATTGCTAAACTAATTATCCTTCTTAGATGACATAACCGCAGTAAATAAATGTCCCCGAAAAACTGGTCAAAAAAACTTGATTTCAGTTAAAATATATATATTTAAAAAAAAAAAAAATTCAAATGGAAGAAGCATCTTGGACTGTCTTTATTAAATCATTATTTTAACACATATGTTAACAATTTTCTAAAGTTGTTATGTTTCTAACTACAAAGTACAAATTTTCAACTTGTCTCATAGTTATTCTGGAACAGCAATGTGATTAAAGGGAATAAAAAATAGACAATTGTTCACTTTAATTCTTTTAATACAAATTTGTGTAAAAATTTTGTATTAAATGGTTATACATAAACCAATGAAAATAAATAAAAATATAAAAATATTACATATATTTAGGAATATCTACCCTAATAAAATAAATATATACAAACTTGTACAAAAATCATACATTATACTATAAATAAGATTTAAAATTTCTTTTAACAACTCTGGTATTGGTCATTGCAAAATCCTCTTCCTCATAAAGCGCCTTTTGTCTTAATAAATAGTTGCCAGAATGATTGGACGACCTCCACCAAAAATCTTTCCTTTCAGCTAAATCCATTATGGCTTCAGAAGGATCCATTAATGTTAAATTTTCTCCCCAAACTTTACTGAAAATATAATAGATAGTTGACATTAAAAATATGTAGAAAAATTATTATATCATGGGGTTCGTGTTCTAGTATTATAAAATATAATAATTAACATTTTATACAATAATGCATTGAATAAGGAGTAAATGCTTTGAAATGAAACTAGCGATTTCGAAAATTAAAGATTTATTACACAACTAAATTAACTACACTACATTACTACTTGTATTCAACAGTAACTGAAATATTTAGCCTAACTTACATTTTACATTTAATATGAACATCATAATATATCATTATCAACATTATAATATATATTTAATTAAAAACGTACGTTATATGTAATCCTTTGTAAGAAAGAGTTAAACAAATATAATTTATAAACTTATATAATATGATATAGATAATATATATTATTATTATAATATAATATATATATATATATATATATATATATATATATATATATATATATATATATATTATATAATGTAAGTATATATATATATATATATATATAATATATATTAATCTATTATATATATATATATATAATGTAATATATATATAAATATCATATTTATATTATATATTATATAATATTATATTATAATATAGATAGTATGTATAAGAAAGGCGAAGTGATAGATTGGACAAAGTACTGAACCTATGACCTTCTGATCTAAAAGTCTTTTTCAAAGTAGAAACTTCTCAAATTACAATTACATATAGAAATATAATTATAGTGAAAATTATAGTCGGAAAATTAAATTTTGAAGTTATAATTAAAAAAAAAATATACAATATCAATGGTGTTCACTCTCTGACGCGGAGTAAATTTTTAGACTTTTACCCAATGTAGACATATCTTGTTTCAGTTGTTCCCTTAAACTTGGTTCGTTAAGGTTGTGTTTCGTTTTAGTCTCAAAAATGCAGTTTTATTAAATGAAAATGACATACAAATAGTTAGTTAGTTGCAATTATAAATTAATAACTAAATAAAACACCTTCTCCATAAGTGATATATATAATTTATTCTCAATTAGAAGATGCGGTATAACTTTAATATAGAGTGGTTGCTGATTCGTCCATCCTGCAATCCAAAGAGAATTAAAGGTTAATATATTGTTTGTCGTGGACCTTTTTTACGGTAATTAGTACCACAAGAATAAAATACGTATATATTCCTCCAATGGAACATATATAGATCTTATAGTTGATTATTTAAGTTGTAAATTACATAGTATAGTAGGTACTACGTAAATTATTACTTACTATACTGTATAATATATTTCCGCATTCCGATTCTCTCTCTCTCTACTCTCTCTCTCTAAATAATATAATAAGTTATATAATAATATTCATATATATATATATAGTATTATATATATATAATATATATTATATAACAATATATTATACTATATATATATCACTATATATATATATATAATAATATAATATATATATATATATTATATATGTCGATGAATTCAAATAATTTCCATGTCTTTCCATTCTTTCTCTTTTCCTTAAGCTATGCCGAATTAATTTCCCATGCGCTAAACTTATTTGGATTTAAAGAACAATGATCTTCTTTGCTGCGTTGATGGGTAACTCTGCCACTGATTATCACATGTCGACAAAAAATAATCTTTTTTTCATCCGCCTCCGCCTCTTTACACTTATTCTTAGATAAAATAGTATATACATTTATTTATTAACTAGTTAGATTTTATATCCGGCTTTTCAAATCTCAAAAATATTTTCTTTTCATTTATATCACGTGAAAAGGGCTTGATAAATTAAATGATTAAAGAATTATTTAATTTGTTTATAGGTAATACCACGCAAAGAGTGTGTGGGCTCGAAGTCCGACGAGCAGAAGCTGGGACGTATTCTGCCCGTAGGAGGGCGGAGAGGAAACGCCTGACACCCAAATACCAAAGAGCCGGTGGGTTTACCGGAGACCCATACTCCGATTAGGGCGGAAAATAAGTCTTACGCCTCGTGCGCTTTCCCAGGAAAGGCAGGAGACACCCGAATCTCTTGCTCATCTATTCGTGTGTTTTACCCATTGGCGTATTTCCTCTTAGTATAAAAAAAAAAAAACAGTAATAAAGAATATATAAAACAGTATAAAACTGTACAAATCCGAAGTAATGTCGATCAAAACGTAACAGAGTCCAATTAGAATAATTAAGAAGTGAATTCATCTAATACACCTAGAATTAGAGAAAAAGTCTTATTATTATGGTCACATAAAGAAACCTGTACTTATTTTTTATTGGGCTAACGAAGTACCGTTCAAAAGCGTCTAATAAACTGTCAAGACTTTCTACAGTATATAAGATAATATATAATTATTACTTTCAGTCAGAATAAGCCTTATATAATATAATAATATATAGTCCAAATATATTTATGTATGATTTATTTCTATTATTATTAATAATATGTTTATGGTAATTACTTGGATCATTATTACTCAGATTAATATAGAATTTAACAATGGTCAGCCATCATGCTTTCGTCGAAAATCCTTATATATACGTAAATTTCCATAAGTCTTAATTATACCTGTAATTAGATATAACGTTAGTACTATTTCCCTTATTTATGTACTTTACTGATTAACTTATTACATTACCCACCTAAGTAATACTACTAATTTTATGTAGTGAATAAATAAAGCTTTGTATAGATGGAAGAATAAATTCTAATATTCTGTTCTAAGAACAATGTCTAATACTCGAATAGTATATATATATTATATTATATTATATATATATACCTATAATTATATTTCTTTATATATATAATAAGCACTTTGTTTTTAATCTGTATATCTTCCATACATATATACTCATACATTATGTATTAAATTATATTTCTATTATGATTAGTATATATATATTAAATAGATAATGACTTATATTAAGAGGTGTTGAGTGCACTGTTAATGACAGTTAACGGACCGAGTTAATTCTTAGAATCTGTTATAATTCACAATATAGATAAGGAAAAACACAAATTAACGTCCTCGCTTCAACCGTCAGAGACCGGTAGAAAATCATGCACATACGTTTTTAATCAGTAAAGAAATGTACGGACAAGTCAAAAATTAACCAGTCTTCAAAAATATGTGAGGGTCTTATTAGTAAATATATAATTGTAAAATTTTATTCTGCTATTACTATTACAGATATTCAAATTATTTTATATGAAGAACATCCTCAGCACTATAAACTATAATATTATCCTCTCTATTTATCATAACTTGCTGGTTACTAAACTTCCCGGAATTTCTTATATGAGTGTAGATATCTTAGGGAATATATCCGCACTACTTAAAATTATCACATTTTACTACCCGTAATTTTTACTTTACTTATTAATACATATAAATATAATATTTTTATTAACTTTATCATATAAACCAAGTATTTAATGTGATGGTGGTAGAAATATATATTTATTTTATGTGTAAGTAATATCAACCTACTATAATATAGGGTAAACTAATATATGAATACTTAAACACATTCTTGATACCTCCAGTGAGAGGAGCATTGTAGCAATATTGTTTGTGTCTGGAAAAAAAAATTTTAAATTCGATACGCCTTATGCGAAATTTTACAACTCAATACCAGTGTTCGATACGTGACTACAAGAAAATATATATATTAAACTCTGTAGTTGAAAAGAAAACGTTAACTCGGATTTAGAGAGGAAATTTTAACTCGGTAACGTTAATTCACACAAATGTAACGCGTTAATAGTCCGTTACTTCTTTTCGAAATTAAACGAAAGCGTAAAAAATGGTTAACAAAACATTAACGAGATTAATTCACAGGTATTTAACGCTTTACGCAGTGTAATTAGCCACCTCTGGATATTATTAGTCACTAAAACAAAGATAAGCAATCAATTTCGTGGGTGATATAATAATATACCTAAGCTATATATGTATACGATAAACCTATACATCATTAGCTTAAATTAATTGCTAATATATTATCCGAAAACAAATTTACTATGTATGGATACTTGACAGACACTTGTGAATGGGTATCTTAGGTCTTGTACATTTAGCTAGCCTTAAACCCAATTATATTCATATATGTCATTTAAGTCTTCTTTGAAGTAATGGAGATCACCTAAAAGGCTATGATAGGATACTAATTGGAGCTTACATCTCACCATTTAATTGATCTAAGAACAATCTGTCCGTTCAGGCTTCTTTCAGATGAAATCTATGAATAATGAGATAACCTCACTCTAAGTAATGCTATATTACACAGTGGCCTTTGTCTAGTGCCTCATACCTAGGCTCAACTGATACAAAGAAAATAATACAAATATAGCGTCGGCTATAGAATATTAGAGGATCAGCTAAGGAATCAGATGCCTTCTAAGTTAAATTAATCTTTCCCGGTAGTGTGAAAACGATTGCAAACATTTCTACGCTCAAGTAAACTTTTTCTCCTTATCTTGAAAGGGAGAAGTTCTGCTTTCTCCTTCGAAAGAGATAAGGACGGTAAAATTGGCGGTGCAACAGGTTGCTTGCAAAAATTTCCCATTTTGTCTCAAAAAATGATCTTTCTTCTATAGCGTGGTAAGTCCCAAATCATGGAGTCGGTACATAACAGAGCATGCTCTCGAGAAGTTGCCTGCTAAACTGCTCCTTCTTCTCATCCATTGAAAGTTCGTCTAGTCCATCCCAACGTCAGGAGCTTTTAGTACCCCATTCGCTCAAGTGAGGCAATTGAGTAATTAGGTCACCGTGATTCATTATGTTGAATTAGGTTTACTGCCGTAATTCAAGGGTTGATAAGTATTCTAATACACATAATCTCTGCTCATTTAGGAGATATAGGTTTGTGCAGAAAACCTCCTTATCCAACAACGATGACAGTGACAGACTGGATGAGAGCCCATAGCTCTTTATGCCTTTAAGCTACCTAATAAAAAGTGACATAACACAAAATACAGTTTTATATTTTTCGTGATTTAATTGAGATCGTCTGTAAAATAGTACAAGAATATGCTTTCCTTTGTGGTTGTGTTTAATGAACTACTCACGCCACAGACAAAATGCGACAAAAATTCTTGTCTGGCGTTTTATTTTTCGTATGTATACATTGCATAGGCCAATGGTCGTTTTGTTACCGAAGAAATCAAAATAATAAGAAAGCAGCAGAAAACAATCAGTCCTTCTTCGCGCTTACTTTCTGAAACTGAGCCTTAGAAATATGACATACTAATTGCTTCATACGCTTAAAGACGATCTACTGCGCCGCTCAACCTATCCAGTTTATCTCTCAATTCTGTTTTAAAAGAAATAATAATGTAAGGATTTGAAACTTAAAATTTTAGAAAAAATACCCTCATAGCTACAGTAAAGAACTTCAGTAATGAATTTCGAGTAAGTTATATAGTTTTAGATAAGATGAATGCTTTACCATAGCAACCAGAGCTTGCCAACGTTATTCTTTTATAAATTGTTAATAATCTAATTTATATTTTTACTATGGCAATGCTAGGTAAATCATAATATCCCATAAGAACTCCGCCCGTCAAAATGAATATAAATTGTTCGTCGTTTCTACAAATTTCACTATTGTCCTCGCTCCGGTATTCGCAGATTTCACGATTACCTGAAAATACACCGATTCTTTCGATCATGAATGCCCGATAATATTATTACGTATATTATAATATATATTTCCTAATATTAAATATCAATAATATTAATATATATTATATTAATATAATAATATATATTAATATATATATAATATAATATATTAATATATATATATATATTATAATATATGAATATATAAATATATTAATAATATAACACCGATATATATATATTAATTATATATATATATATATAATATATCATAACTATACTATACACTATACTATATTTAGGTAATTTTATGTAAACTATTAAATTTACTGAAGGATTTTCCCACCACTCTTACCTCTATATTTTAGAAATCTCAGTTTTCAACAATTTAATAAAAAAAAAAGGCTGTGTAATTTAATAGAAAAAGCAACTACACATAGAATTTATATAATAAATAATTTGGCAATTTTCATTAGAATGGGGGAATGAAAAATATTTTTTAATTAATTACATCAGATATTTTAGTTATAGAAATGAGAATAGTAAATATAATGATAGTAATGGTAGAAATGACAGATAAAGTTGTAATTATAGAATTTGAAGAAATTATAAGATAAGATAGTTAAGATACATAGTAGGGCTTGAAAGGAGTGTGTGTGTGTGTGTGTGTGTGTGTGTGTTACGCAAGATCTGGATGACAACAGCATAAAGTATTTTAGTTTTTATTATGCCCTGCGTCATTAACAATTACTAGACAGTGTGTGTTGATTAAACTCCAGATTTTTCTTTAATTCAATAGGCTTAATTAAAAAACTATTAATATAGTAGAAATAGATACTTCATTTATTAAAATAATTTAAAGTAAAATAACATGTCATATTTCTGCTTATAACTAAAAAATAATATTTTTTTAGATGTATCATAGTAATGCTAAAAAAAATATAGTCATACCTGGTCATCTACAAATTTATTTTAAATTTTAATACAAAGTAGCAAATCTTTATAACTCTTATTCATGAACTATTGGTTCACACACACAAATGTTCATTAAAAACTTATTTCATTCTGAATATGAGATCACGAGAGGCCCTCCCCTTCTCACACAGAGTTGTCAGTCAGAATCGGACAATTTGAAAACAGATTAAACTGTGGAGAGTTAGTTTTTAATTCTAGTTTACATTGTTTTAACACGTATTCTTATTCTCCTCTACACTTATATGTTTTTTGATTTTAGGAAAGAAAAGGTACTACTGGACTTGACTATTCCTATCTTAATTTAGATAGGAATGGATGGGATCCTTAATAAGTCTTCACAATGCTTTTTATTTATAATTTTTATATTTTATTTATCACGCCCAACAATATGTTACAGTTTCTCGATACATGTTTCACGTAGTAAGATCCCAGTCTTCGAATATAAAAATTTTTGATTAATATCAAACCATAAACTTGAAAAGTCTATAAACTGCTTCAGCAAATTTGCCTACTGTAAGCATCTAAAACATAAGCCCACTCATTGGGCAAAAATGAAAAAACTGTTTAGATGTGTATGTTAGTTCACCTCGAAAATCTAGGACTCTATACCCAATAAGATAGCAAATGTAGACAAGCATAAGCGCACCTAATGTATTGCTAAGTACTACGCCTTTTAACAATAATTCAAGTCAAGTATATAGTTATTATCCGCAGGATGATGCTCCTTTGATTATTGGGTGTACTTCATTCGAGAGTGGTTGCAAACTCCTTAATATATACAAGAACTTCACCCAGCAATAACCCATTGCACGGATAAGAGCAGATTCATCAATTACTATTATCTTGAGCAAGCTAAGTTTTGCATTGTGGTTTTCTGAGATATTCTAAACTTGTAATAAAATTTCTTTGGTAACATTAAAATCAGATGACACTGTATTTAAAAGGTCTATAGTTATAATCTTTCGTTGAATATGCTAGCCACGGCTCAAACTAAGGCCAGAATATTCTGTCTATATAAAATATGAGGAAAAATATATACGTAAACAACATAGATTAATAATGAAATTTGGTTATGTTGCCGAACAGTATAATTGAATTACGTCTCCTTATTCTTATGTTTGATTGCAAACTGCACTTCCTTTTGCAAATAAATTGTTTCTACTCCCTTACAAACTAGTATTTTAATTAAAATTACGATTTGTATGGATTTAAAAATATATATATTATAGCACACTTACCGTACGTAGATAAATTTTATTGCGTGAATAAGTTCTTCTATCTCTAATCAGATATATTCACAAAGTTTAGGCCAAAGTTGGAATGATATTTCCTTCTTAGGTTGGAGTCTCTGAAAAAAATTTTTATGTCATTTATTGTGGCAATAGTTTTTTATTACGTAAATTTCCGTGAAAATATACTTGTAAGGTCATGCACCCTGACCAATCTCTGTGTACCGCGAGTGTTATTTGGAATCCATGGAAACCATTATATATTTACTTTATTATATATAATTAATATATCTATATATATAATTTTCTCTACCAGGTTTCCTTTACCTGTTATGCTGATCACTGAACAGTAGTATCGTATTAATAACTCTATTTCCTTGACCACACGCCTATATTAATAGACCTATCGCCGGATACCTTATAATTCACAACTTCTACTATTTACTAAAAACAATAAATTACAATCTTGATTTTGCATAATGTCTATTATACCCTTCAATTGTAATAGATTTTCATACCTTATTAAGTATCTCGACTACATTACACGAAAGTTACATTTTTTATCCAAATGATACCGGAAAATCACACTTATATCCTAAATATATGATACATTTCCCCTATAAGAAGAAATCTTTGAATAAAACTGTTTGCCTTAAATTTTCGAGTCAAAAATTATTTTATTATTGCATAACAAAAACAAATCAGCATTTTGTTTAGTCTTTAATTGAACTTCAACGCCAGGATTAATTAACTGTAATAATTTTGAATCATCTGGAGACGTCTACGAACGCATTCTATTCCCTCATTGTAAATAATGGTATCTTCAATTTTATCACCATCAACTAAAACTTTTCTATCGACTTATACGAGTTAAAGTTTACTAGCGATTAAATATTGTTAACAGCAGAAGATAGCTGTATAAAATGACACATTAGCTATTTGACTTCAGAAAGCCAAAACCCCTGAAAAAACCCGAAAATCATAAAAATTATATTTAGGTAAATAAATAATTTTAGGTTTATTATAATGCTTAGTTAATTTATATCGTACTTGTTTACTTGTATATTCTATTCAATTATTTTAGTTTCGTGTTCAAAATTTAAAGGGTAGTAAGTGTGTCAACCCCCCTGCTAATACGGCCCATGACTTTATATATATATATATAATATATATATATATATTAATTAATATTAATATCAAGGCACTATATATAGTACCATATGAGAGAGTGATATAATTTATAGATAGAGGTTATATAGATATATATATTTACTAAATATCATTATAGAACATCATACTATACCTCATCCCCTCTGAAAATTTATTATTATATTAATATTAGGATATATTATATATATATATAAATTATATAGAGTAAATATTCTAAATTATTTTTATATAGTATATAATATATATTTTGTGTGATATCTACTCTTAAATTTTATAAATATTCTTATATATATACTATATATAATATATATATATATATAAATAGTAATTAAATAAATATATAATTATCCGAAAGCAATATAAATATTATAGATTAAAGCGGTACAATTACATAATTAATTCTTACGGGTTAGAAATGTTTCAGACTGCTTGTAATGCAAGTTAATACATTGAGTTCTGACCTATCCGGAGGGATTTCCTATGAAGAAGAGATATTGGCCATGGGGTTACGAAGAGTTGAAAAGATAATTTATGCCTTTTTATGTATGGACAGTAGAAGAAATAGAAAAAGGAAATTTATCCAGGATAGTAAAAGACGATATTGGTTGAATAAGATATCTGCTTACCAACTTGTTCTTTATGGAATGTATGAAACCGGGACAAATTAAATTTAAAATGGAAAAAAAAAAAAAAAAAAAAGATTGAGGTTTTGGAATGAAAGCTCACAAGATCATTTGCTTTTAGTATAAAAAGAAGTATATAGGATAGAGTTTGAAAGATAAGGGCAATATGTGCAATAAGGTAGTATAATTTTCTAGTACCACAGTAGAAGACAATTATATTAAGTCTAGGTCCTTATTATTATATATTATATAATCATAATTTATCTATTATTATACATTATACATTATAAACATTATCTATTATTCTTAATTAATTATAATTAATATATTATATATATATTGAATTTATATATTATTATATATATAATTATATATATATATAATATATTATTTATTAGTGATATATTAATATATAGTACTTAAAATTACATATATATAAATAATAAGTACTATGATAATATAAATACTATTAAGTAATAATAATTATATTATATTATATAATCATAATTATTGGTATTATATTATATAATATACATAAAAGGTTTTTTCACTATTAATTAAGAGATTATTGAATATTATTATAATTATTATTTATATAGTATTTATTAGGATTATATTATATTATATTTATATATTGTATAATATATTATTATATATTATACTATTATTATTATTATAATGTGATTTATTTATATATATTATTATTATAATTATTAATTATTAAATATTTATTAGATATTAAATTTTAAGATTTAATTTCATTGATATTAATATATATATATATATATCATAATTCATTATATATATATATTACATATATATATATATATATATATTATTATTATTATATATATTTAGGTTATGATAGCATAATTATCTATATTAATTATCTATATTTAATTTATATATACATAATGATGTAATTATTATTATTTGTATAGTATTATTATATTTTAATATATTTGTCTAATTATTATATATAATATTAATTAATTTACATTTTACGTATATATATTTAGCAATTATATTAAAGTATATTACTAATATATATTGATAATATGATTATCGGAGTATCCTTTTTTATTATAATTGATACTGTTTAGGGGGAGCTTTCAGCAGAATCATTTAGTCAACTAGTTAATTTATACTACTTTATATTTAATTTAAATAAAAATAATAAATGATTATTAATAATATGTTATCATTAAACCAATAATATAAGTAAAATAATGTTATAGTAGGAATCACATTCATTATTGAATATTTTAGTATTAATGTAATATCTCTAATAAATGCAGCGTTTATTACAATAAATATCTTAGGTCAAAATTCAAATATTAGTTATATGACTTTATAATATATTTAATGGTAGATTGTTTCCAGATCTTGTACAATTTCTTAATATACAATAATTTATTTATGAAACAGATAATTTTGAAGTTCTCGTACCTTTTCTCATAAATAATATATTATATATATATAATTATATATATATATATATTATTAATATAATAATATGTAAATATACTGAGTATTGTCAACATATTTGGAAAAACTTTCATTTGGCTAAACTTATAAGTGATCAACCAGATCTGAGCATAATTTTTATATAATATGATTGCACTATTTAAATTAAGATGAGATGATATATAATTAGTCATATTAACTATATTTATAAATAATTAGATAATAATTAATATATAATAATATTATATATTATAATTTTAATAAAAATATATTAAACATATTTATATATTCAACCTACTATCATAACATGAACTAATAATATAATATATAATTCTTAATAAGTTATTATATATATATAGTATATATTAATAATAATAAATAAATATCTTTTAATATAAACAATTCATTATATATATATAGTAATTAAATATTAATTTATATATAGTTTAAGTGATATTAATATATATATATAGATATTAATATATATATATATATATATATATATATATTAACTATGATAAACTAAGGAGGAGATATTATATATATTTATAAGTATAATATATAAGTTATAATTTAATATATTAATCATATATTATTTAATATAATGTATATTATATAGTGATTAAAAAATAATCACTTATTGTGAATAATATAATCTTAATATATTGTATTAACTCAATTTTAATTTATATATATTAATATTAATACTTAATTACAGCAGTTATATATTATTAATTATATTATAAGAGTGATATCTTTCTCTTATGTTAATAATTCTTTTATATTATATAAAGTATTAATTAAGATATTTATTGGGATTATATATTAATATATTAATATATATTTAATGAAATATAATTATATATATATATAATATATTATATATATATATAACTATATATTATATATATTGTAATATATATATCTATTTTTATATATTAATTAATATAGATAAATATTAACGAATGTGATATATAAGTAATAGATACATCTTCTTATACATTAGTAAATATATATGATGTAACACATAAGTAAGACGTCAAATATGGTTTTAAGCTTAAATATATGATATTTCATCATATTCTCAATATAGATATAGTATTCTACCATCATTAGTGTCAGCACTAGCTCTCTTATATATCATATATGAAAATGTTATGAGGCTTATGTTTGAAAGAGTTTATCTCTGCAAATCATCTCGTAAGAAAATCTTTTAAGCTCAATTATTGGATTTTATGCAATACTCAGATTTTTGAGTTCTGTTTATTTAATTTGAAAATAATGGAGATTTCTAGTAATTATATAATAATATTAATAGTTTTAAGAATACAATAGTATATTATCTGAGTATGTGTTCAGAGTGACGATTTCATATAATATATATATATTTATCAATATAATAATTAACACTCATTTTTAACGAATTTAGGGCGAAGATCTATAGTTTTATCAAGGCTATGCTCTAAATAATGGGGATTTCCTTGCAAAAACATTTACTGTTCTGTGTGGTAATCCTTGTCGTGCATCTAGTTTTTATTCTTTCTGTGGATAATTAACCTATTTCTACTCAAACTATAGGGCTATCTGCGCCCTCAACAATTTAGATAGGTCTGTGATTAGGTACGTCATTTGATTAGAAAGTGAGTTCTTCTCATATCTTACTACTCCTTTAGTCCCAATGCCTCCCTTTATGTAATTAGAGTGCTAATTGACGTGTACTTGTTGGAGTATATAATATAAATAAAGTTTATTTTACATATAAATAATTTTATAATAATTATAAAAATACTACTTATATCCAAAACGTGAGTAAGACCGGTACAGTCACAACAATGTAATATTCTGTATTCTTTCTCATGATTGTATTACTTGAACTCCTTTTAGTTATGTATATATGATCCCTGAGGCTATTCACTCCTTGAGTGAGTAATACATACTAACACTGATATATATATATTATATCATATATAGTATTTAATTATATATATATAATGTATATATTATATATATTATAATATATTAACTATATATCATTAATAAATTATATATTATAATATTTATAATATAATTAATACTTTTTAATTTTATAATATATATATTAATAATTATAATTATTATATATAATATAGTATATATATAATTTATTAAAAATCATTAAATATCTATATATTAATAATAAATATCTATTTATAGCTTGATTCAAATATAGTAATATATATATATTATATATATATATATAATATATAACATATATATTATTATTATAATATATATATATATATATTATATATATATATTAATATATATGATTAAAAAGTATTATTTATATTTCGATAAACATTATTTAATGATCCTACCTTTACACTTGTTTTACATCATAATTATATGTTGTATTAAATATATTAATATTTATTAATATATATATATATATTATATAATATTATATTATATATTAATATATAAGTATATATATTATTATATATTAATATATATATTATATATAAAATATATTATAATATTAATAATATATATATATATTAATTTAATTATATAATATATTATATTTAATTAATTTTAACATATATTTATATTAATATTATGATTATATATATTAAATATATATATTATTTTTTATAATTATAGTATAATATTAATTATATAATAATGATATATAGATAATATATATATTAATATATATATAATGTATATTATAATATATAAATTAATATATATAAGAGAGATGTATGATATTTTATGTTTAATAGTAGCAAATGCAACGGTAAATTATGTTATTTATTTTCCAATAATCTTATATTTTATTGTATCTTAGCTTAACTTATTGATATTATTTTTAATTAATATATATTTACTTATGTTTTATTTATTAATTCTCTATACTAAATAGTCATTGATGAGAAATAATTCTTTCCCATAATATATGTACTGTTTAATTAAATAATCATGTGAGGTTTAAAATGGTTTATCAAGTAGATACACGTGTTTTTTATTTTCTTATTTCTATTTATTTTTTGACTGAGTATTCAAATAAAATTTAATCATTATATATAACTGTATCCATGACGCTGACATCATTTATTAATTTAATGCTTAATAATAATATGATAGCAATTCAAGTCAGTTCCAAATTACTACACCGACTAAAATGGGAACTGTCACCATCAACACATTCAAACACCAGAAATACACACACACACATAAAATACACACTACACAACTCCACACACACCACATCCACAACTAACACACTGACATACACAGTAATAACACACCAAATAAACCTGTAAATAAAATACTGAGAAACAAAAAAAATAGGAATACGAATATATGTACCAGTGGATGAAACCAGTAAGAATATATGGACTGAAATGTGGGGAAGATTGTAAATTGTAGTATGAATCAAGATCACTCCTGTGAAAGATACAGTAAGTTATAAACTTTACAAGATAAAAAATTTATGTCAATTAAAATAGAAGTCTAAAGTGTAAAAGAAAATAAAAAGTATTAATATTTTAATATTAGATTAAAATATATAAATAAAAAATCTCTTTATGTATTTCATATAATTTAAACAGGATATTTACTCAATGAAAGTAAAGTCGCGGTTATAAGACAACATGGGAAACCCTCATGGAAAACTTAAAATATAATATAAATATTAAAATATATTAATAACCATTATTTTTATTGTATTCGAATTGTCCATTGTTTATATAATATAAGTATGTTATATATTGAAATGTATATATATAAATTTTCTCGGGTATAGTACAAAACTATATCCAAATGAATATATTTAATTCTGCTAATATATATTAATATATAATTAATATATTTATATATAGTATTATATATATATAATTATATATGAATATTATAATATTAATATATATAATATTATTTAATATTATAATATAATTAATATTTAAAATTTACCAATTGACAATTACATAATATTCTATTACTTTATCATATATCCAATACTATTTGAGTATCTTCAGCTACACTATAACAGCAATTCTATACGGTAGTATGTTTAATTAATTCTGACATATATATTATAAATAATGATATTTATAATAGAAAATGACTATATATATATATTATAATATTAAGTATTAAATTATATAATATAATAATTTATTAATAAATAATATTATATATATATATATATATATATTAATTGATATAAATTATTTTATATTATATTAAATATAATATATATATTATATTATAATATATATAATATCATATTATATATATTAGAGCTTATTATATGAATCATTTCGTCATAAGCGCATAAATTGTTTAGATGTCTCAAATACGATTATTAATTTCTAGATAGATTTATATAATTAATGAATTGGTTATTATAGTTGTTCCCCATTTGACAGAGATCATATATCAAATAGTCACTTTTATATATAACAATATAAGTAGGATAAGCACATTTATGAGGATAATTCTTTATAATATCTTATGAAGAACCTAAGCAGTTAGCTATATAGGTTAGTAGCAAATTATATATTATTAAAGATTTATTATAATATATATATACCTAATTAAAAATATGTATTATTATTATATGATCAATTATTCTATATTAACATGATAACTCAAAACCTGAAACCTTAAAAAAACTACTGAAACTATAAATTAACCCAAAATGAATTAACAATTTTGAGAAGCTAATCTTTAAAGAGGATAATTGAAAGCTTAATTTTTTGTGATAGAGCATATAATATGGAAAGAGGAGTTGAGTTATAATCCTTATAAAACAGTGAGTTTATAGCTCTCTCCTCTCTCTAATATTTAGGAGTAATCTTCAGTACGCATAATTTAGATGTAAGTGTAAATTTAAATATTTTAAAAAGAAGATTATATATATACTCGATATTTATGAAGAATATAGGAATTTAGTAGTAGATTGTGTTTATCATATTAGTTTTCACATTACTAAAAATGACGAGCTTAAAATTTAAGAATTCTAACTAGTAAAGAGTAAGAATTGAATAAGTGAAACCATAAATTCTGAATGCACAAAATCGTTTGAAGCTTAGTGAAAAGCTCATGCGAGAAATATAATTACCTAATTAAACAGTGAAGTTATAAATAAGAGGATAATATATATATATATACATAATTATATCTTAAACATAATACTACCTCACCAAATCTCTAACCAAATACAAAATAAAAAATAATATATATAGTCATATAGAGAAATATATAGTCATCTTAATACATAATGACTAGTTAATATATTAAATTTTTTATTTTAAATAACAAATTATCTGTTAGGTTTACGTTTCGAACAAACCACATATAAATCTAGGTTAGGTCTCGGCAGTTTTGGGCAACGACGATAAATCTAGGTTAGGTTTTACTGTACGACGGTTTAAGTCTAGGTTAGGATAAAGTGTGCTTAGGTAGACCAAGAGTTTACTATATATATATATATAATATATATATATATATATATATATATATTATATGATATATATATATATATATATATAACATGCGTAGTCCAGGGGGGCCAGGGGGCCCATGGCCCCCCCGAAATTTTTAGACACAAAATTTTTAAGGCATTACATATCTGTATAACATAAAGTTTTGTTTGATTTATGCTCAACGGATGAAAATAAATAAAAATTAAAATTAAAAATTAAATTAAATTAAAAGTAAAATAAACGATATTTTGGGCAATTTTCAAGGTCGGTATTTAGCATAAAAAGAAAAAAGGTGAAAATAGTAAAAATATCTCTGGAAACCAGTTTCAAAAATATATATTTCTGCTCAGGAAGGCAAAGGTTGGGAAGATATTCTTCATTAAGTGGCTAGCTTACTCTGATAAAAGCGTTGGGGTTTATTGCTCAAATGGCGAATTGTTTTTGGGAACAAAAGAAGAAGATAAGAAAAACACCAGGAATTGGGGTGTTTTTGTCTCGAGACCGTATTCAAGCTTAAAAGAAAGCCATTTGAGTCTTTAATAAAAACACGAGGCAACCTAAATATCACAAAGAAATGGTAGAAAAGAGATTGCTGAAGAAAAAAGCAGGTTCAAGGAAAAATCGAGAGCAATCGACATAACCAGATTAAACAGCCCAAGAAGAAAGGAGGTCGAAAGACAGCTAGGAAGCGGCATAATTTCAATGTTGAAGACAATTCGATCTGTGGTCAGCATAATTATCGTTACGTGTGGAACGCATTCATTGACTCAGTCGAATCGAACTCTCTTGGCCTGTGGAAACGATGGCAATTTCGGTCTCTTGGCCTATGCTGGAGACCATGTTCTTTCAGAAAATTTAAAAACTAGTGGTAGAAATGCCATGGATACCAGTTCCACAGTCCAAATGCTCTAATCAGTCATTTCGCGATTCTCTTTTCAAGTAAAATGGAGCAAAAACATAATAAAAAAGTAAATTTTTTACTGTACTAGCCGATGAGATGACCGATGTGTCCCAGATGGAACAATTTTCTTTGTGTGGCTTCGTTACTGTTGATATTGATACTGTCTCACCGTTAAAGAAGATTTTTTGTGTTTCATCTCAGCAAATAATTTGACGGGAATGGTATTTTAAAATAATGAAGAAGGCAAAAAATTTACAGGCTTCAAACGAAAGTTCTAACGGAGGTCAAGGAAGATTACGGTTGCAGCAGCAACATAGAGTGTGAGATCAAGCAGTGTTCCAGAAAGAGTAATAAAGGAAAAAATAGTCACAAAGCTATTTTATACTTGGTGCTTTTGGCATTGCTTAAATTTATGCCCTACAGACGCTTCTAAAGTTTTCAGAATATTCGAAATGCAATTGGATAATATCAGAATGTTGTATACATTTTTTCGTGTAAGTGCTAAGAGGACAAAGGTTCTTTTAGAAAAATAGAAGAGCTTATTCCTAGGGGTAAAAAAATAGAATTATAAAAGTTTGCGAAACTCGCTGGGGCCAACGATGAAATCGGTTGTCATTATTAAAGAGATTGATAAACCCGTAATAGAAGCATTTAGAGCAAACAAAATGTGAAGTTGAGATCAGTCCAGAAAAATACTCTTAATTCTTAACTAAAATTTAAAACAGGAAATGTATATAATGATTAAGCGTTTCCTTTTTTTCTTTTTAAACAGACTATTAAGTTTAACATACAATCTGATTCAAAAACCGATTGGCAGACAGCAAAGGTTATCGAATTATTGATGATAGATTTTACATTAATTTAATGAATGAGAATACAATCACTCAAAATAGTCAATAACTAAAGTTATAAAAAAGATTGAAGATTAAAGCCAATCAAGTGAAAGGAACAAAAATGTCCCACCCCCCCACCCACAAAAAAAATTACTAGAAATAAGATATTGGCAAATTTTGCAAACAGAAAATATGTAGAATAAAAGACAGCATGCATGAGTAGAGAGCTGGTTGGATATTAATCTAAAAAATATTGATGTACAAACAAAAAGAAGTAAAAAACAAATTCAACCGAAATAATACAAGATAAATGCCACAAACATTTATATCCTACTACAACCCTACAGACATTATTTAATATAAGCAACAAATTCTCATTTTGGTTAAAACCATTTGGAGATTAAATCAGCAGTTTATGTGAGGAGGGTATATAATAAAAAATACATAAAAATTATATCTCCTTCTCAATAATTAGTAATCCACGAAAAAAGGTTAAAAGATCAATTTTTTGGTCAACTGGACTTAAAACATTTTAACAAGTGAAAATCGGGCGAAAGCCAATTGAGGATTTATTAAAGTTACAGCAAGAAAATGGAATTTAATGAAAAATCTCCCAGATAAGCGCAGAATTAGATCTTAAAAATGAGACACAAAACGCAAAAGTTATCATAAAACGAACTATCTCATTAGTTACGAATAATCCACAATTTTACAAAATAAATTTACATCTTGTTGAGCACAATACTGTAGCAATTTTATACTCCAATGTACTTACTGCACCTTCAGTTAGAGGAAAAACTTTTCAACTATTAAGAAATTCTGGAAAAATCAAAGGTTATGAGAAATCTATTGGAGATGAAAGACTTACTTACCCTCCTCTACATGCATCGAAATACTTGACATAAAAACTTGCAAGATGTATCTCCGGACTTTGCTCACTTCTATCGATGCGCCGGATTAAGAAAAAGCTTAACAATCATAGGAGAGATTAATGTATTAGAATTTATAGTAAAATTATATAATAAATATAATATCCGTTGATTTATCTCTTTTGTAATAATTTGTTCCCTTCCACTTTTTATATTAATAAATATAATAAAAAAATATAAAATAAATGTAAAAATAAATATTAAAATTAAATATGCCAAAAACTCAAATAATAATTATACTATTTCATATATAATAATATAAAAATAAAAGTATAGACTATATATATATATATATATAATAGAAATTATAAATATTATAATAGTAAATAAATAAATAATTAAGTTATAAAAAATTATATTAATATATATACTAGGCTTAGATATATTTAAAAATTTATAGAGAATAAAACAACAATCTAAAACAAATATAAAAATATAATTGTAAAATCTAGTGATAAAAATTTAAATCTTATATGAATAATAATTAGAATGGTAAAATAGATACTTATAATTAACAAAAAGACATTCATATAAAAAAGAAATATTAAAATAAAAAGAACTTTAATAAAAAAAAATAACTAAGTTTATAATAATTTAAAAATACTTCAGAAAAATAATAATAAATAAATATAAGAAAAGTAGAGTAATAAATATATGCTTTTACATAGAGACATAACACACACACCGTAATAACAAAAAGTATCAATATGCACAAGAATTTGACTAGAGTTTGCCAACATCTTTCTTTCACTCTAAGAAAATAAATTTAAATAAATAAAAAAAATATATAAAAAATAAAATAAATTATAATAAATAAAATATTTTTCACATTGTATATATTTATAAATAATTAATCAATTATATTAAAGTACTCCCAATAATAATAGTCAAAAATGTTTCCAGAATATATAATATAATATACTAAAAGACAAAGTAATTAAGAAAGATAAATATAATATTATAAATTATAAATAAATCCAATTAACTCGAAAAAATAATCACCAATTAATATTTCAATATATAATCGATAAATATTCCCAAAAAGATCAACCGAAAAAAGGAAAAATTCAAACATTTATATAACCACAATTAAAAAATTATGATAAAAATGTCGATAATAATAAAAAAACTTTAACCAAAAATAAATAAAATAAAATACACTCTATCAAAGCATATTAAATTATATGTTAATAGGTAAAAAAAATTATATTATATTTATATATATATTAATATATATATAGTTATAATACTGTATATATATATAAATATAATAAAAGAATAATAAATTGAAGTAAGATTGAAAAATATAGTAAGTGGAGAAAAATACGTTTTAATCAATTTATTGATATATATATAAAAAGTACTGTATATATTATTTAATTCTTATATATTTAGTCAATATTAGATGCAAAATGCAGATTATAATATAAATATGACGATTATATATTATATATAGTACATTGTTATGAAAATACAGGCTATTACCCTCATCTATGAATTTAATTAATTATATATATAGTGGTTAAAAATAGTATAGAGAGAGAGAGAGTCGATATTGAGAAGAGTCTGAATAACAGATCATGTAACGAAAATGATTTATTAACTGCTTGTGCTCACCCGAGTTTTCGCACACGCCGCTCTCATCGAGCACAACCTACTCCC
>JABUQX010039675.1:0-20000 GCA_015478945.1 Trachelipus rathkii
AAAATCAACATTCTTCTTCATCAAGAACATTCTTTAAAAAATTTGTATTAGATCGGGATTTTGTTAACAAACTTTATTTTCCACAAAATTTTCCTAACGCTTCCCTCTCAATGAGCTCTAAACCTCGTGGTATATATCATCTTACACCCGGTTCACAATCCACACCGTTTAGAAATGTTTTTCCGCCGATTTTTCTTTTGCACTTGTTTCTCATTTCTTATTGGTTCGCTTTTTGAGGAACAATAGCACGCATAGTGCCTGTTCAGCCGTTCAAAATGACGTCACTTAACTACTCTTTCGTTAGTTACTCTCAACTATGCTTCTTTTGCGTACCTAGTGAAAAATAATACCAGAAACTAGGCATGCAATAAGCGTTGTAACTTTATAAAAAAAATCATATTTGTATTAAAATTCTAAGTTTGAACATATCCTAATTATTTTTTACAATAATATACTACTCGGGGTGTCCGTAAAAAGAATGTCCCAGTTTCAATGCTTTATAACAGCGTAATATACAATCAATATCAACAGCATATCATACATCAAGGTGAAGGTCTTTGAACAGAGTTTTTCCTACATATGTTCAATATGTGCCCCTTTCGTTATCAGGGGATACATTCAGCCCGAATAATTTACCAAATTCCTCCCCAAACAATTGGTGTAAATTCAGATTCCGGAGTAATGGAAGGAACGGCATGTTCAATCTGCGCTTCAACACTCTGCGTATCAAATTGGGCATCCCATAAGGCCAAGAAATCGCATTGGCGTTATAGTCTCCGAGGGACTCGAGAGGGGGGGCAAGATATATAAGCCTTGTCGCCTGGACCATTAATAAGATCAACCTTCAACCAGATCATTGGGAGTAACTCGTTCCACCACGCTAGCACTATAGTAGACTACCAATGTGGAGGAAGGCTTCTCATCCCTTGACCTATGCCATATAAAGTTTATACCGCTTCTCAATCCTCTAAAATTGTGAAAAGGCCATTGTGTAAACATATTCGAGATAGGCCGAACCCCTGTTACGGTTGCTCTGCGAAAAAGAAAGGTCCGTAGACATGGCGTCGGGATATGGCGCAAAAAAAGTTAACCTTTGGGGAATCACGTTCACGTTCGTGTTCTACAAGTTCAAGCGGATTTTCAGACCCCAGATACAAGAAACAATTATGGGCATTACACTCCTTACCACACCACCCCTCCGAGATTGAAAGGTCCGGACTCATCGCTAACACTACATCGATCTAGAAGGTCCATCGTCCTCTCAGTCTCGACTAACACTGCACAGGCCAAAGGCTCGATGCTCTAGTCGTCGGGGCTTTAAAGCTATTATCACTGCCAAAAGTATGCACGCATGTGTAAACGTTTCTTAACACCTCCACACCGTCGTTTTTGGCACCTTCAGTCGTGACCTTGCTCTCGCGAACGGATTTCTAGGATTATGAAGATAACCGAGGCCCTGAACCGTTACGCATCCACTATCTCCTGACCATCATTGGGCGTCCCTGTACTCTAACTCAGCTTACAAAGCCATCCATATAGTCTGCTAATTTGCCTATCACCCCACCTAGGCAATGACTTTATAGCCACATGGAGGACTCACCTTGGAAACGTAAAACATAGGCACGTTTTGAACTCGTATATATACAGAATTCACAATTAGCAAATCATTGTAGAACACAGAAAGCTTTAAGCTCAGGACTCGCCATTGCTCCAGTTATCGTGGTCGCACAACGCACTAGAGAAGACTCATCTGAATGCGCGCATGCGCGTCCTGTCGACCTTCAGGACTCGTTCTGGCGCAAGTGCATATTCGAAACTTGCAACTCCTACCTCTTCCACTTTGATGTAAATGAATATGATTTTAATGGCCACTATGTGTCATATTTATTTTTGCTGTTATAATAACAGCAATTGATAACTCGTGAAATGTCTTTTACGGACACCCGGTATTGAGTAATAATTTATATTAAGGTATTTACGCTTTGAAGTATTCCTTTCCGCAAGTCGGCAGGGCAAAAGCATCTGCTATAGGTCAAAGCCTAAATTAATTTGTCTGATAAGCTTAATATCATTATTAATATTGTTAGGGGATTAAGTAAATTACAAACAGAAAAAAAAATTAAAAAACCCCTCATAATTATATATCCCCTACATATTGTGAAGCACGATTTAACGTTACGATACGAGTTTACTTCGCTACATTCTTTACCGATAAACGCTTAATAATGATTAACGTCGTTAACATTTTCGTGTTAACGATTAAAATTAACGACGTATACTATTCTCAATAACGGTGCCACACCTCTTTGATATATTTTAAAGTTTAATACAGACAAAAAATTGAATACTATAAGTTTAAAAAGATTCCAGTTCGGGAAATTTAATAAAAATGTTTTTATTCAAAAAAGACAAACGTCTGCAGAAATAAAACGACTAATACAAAAATTTAAAGTTCTATATTTTCTTCATTTAACTTTTATTTTCTCAATTATAAATTTCGCAGGTCCTAGGAGGTGTGCCTAAAGTGAAATTTGGATAAGAAGCAATAGTGTGTGTAATAGTCCAAGGTGATATTTTGAGAGAACGAACAACTTTCGATAAAGTTAATAGCCTTTCCGCCTAAAATCTGGACTCTTTTCAAAACTGTGAATTGTTTAATAATATTCTTATATAACTAAAATATTAATTTCATAATATATTAATACATAATGCTAATATTCAATCCATTGAAAAATGCGACTATTCGTGCCCAAGGCAAATATATCATGCTCAGACTATAATTTTACGAGTTCACAGGGTATATAATTATAAACATTTACTAATGACTATTACCGAAAACATTTTGCATAAATGACTTCCCTCATTCGTGACTGTCTCTGACAAATCTTATCATGATATCAATTAGGCTCTAGTTAAACAGATGGCGCCGCTCAATCCAGTTTTCTTTAACTTAAATAGGAATTAAGGAAGGACCTAAGAAATTAAATCAATATTGAGCAGACTTCGCAATATTGGTCCTTGAGAAATATCATAAAAGAATCTTGAAATAAACAATTATTTTCAGGTTTGTAGTACCAAAGAATAGGTCAAAAGACAATCGGTAACACAATTTATGCCGGATTCCGATTTACGTTCCGATTCCTGCAAAAAAACCACCGATTCTTTCGATTCACCGGTGCAGATTTACCGCTTAAATCCTCCCAAATCAACTAAAAATATATATATATATATATATATATATATATATATATATATATATACATATATAAGATAAATATATATATATATATATACTGATATATTTAAAAAAAAAAACTATATATATATAATATATTACTTTTTACCCCTATATATACTATATATATTATAACTATATTATATATATATATAATACAACAATACCCCTATATTTATATTATATATATAATATATATATATATACTATTAATTATATAACTATAATATAAAATACTATTTGAATGTTTTTATACTATACTAATATATATATATATATATATAAATATTTGTGATTTATATATATATATATATATATATATATAATATATATATCATACCTATTATATCCCTACTATCAACCACTCATACCTTACTTTATACTACATAACATAACCATTCTCTTTACCTTCTCTAACCTACCAATCCTCCTCTAAATAACATATTATAAACATATACTATAATAATATTATATAACATTATATACTTAATATTTAATATATCTCACATTAATTATATATTCTAATATATAATTCATATATATATATATAATTTATCAATAAATACTATATACATAACCTAGTATACTACCTATATATATATAATAATATTTCAATATCATTAAATATATACCTATAATCACCTAACTACTATATCTTCTATATATATTACTCATTATATATATACTAATATACTATAGGTAAAATAATATATATTATATCCACTATATATATATAACTAACTATATAATATACTATATATATACTATATATAATATCTATATTATAATATATATATATATATATACATATTCTTCTAGCTATCATATACACACACCTTATATATATATATTTTACCACTTATTATATATATAATATTATATATACTTAACAGTATTCAACCTCCCTATATAATATATATACATACCTTCAATACAATTATAATACATAATTATAATAATATTAATATACACTATATATATATAAATATCAATATATATAATACATAATATATATAACAATATAAATATAAATCCATAAAATATTATTAGTATATAAACTATATACTATCTATGGCATATCATATATAATTATATATATATTAATTAATAATGGCCAAATACATATATACTCAACTATAACTATATTAAAAAAACACCTAGTAAAATAAAGTACAAACATTAATAATTTATTAATCTTTGTTATCTGCCCCAGGAGTCCAAGAAGCAGCCGTCTGTTTTATGCGGTCCCGACTACCAGCCTAACCGGCTCAGGTCCCCCTAATTCTCGCCTCCGACTCCGCTCCGCTCCAGTCACCCACCAAAATTCTCGCACCTACTGCGCTCCGGCTTCGGCTCAGTCCCTCAAAAAGTTTCGCACTCCAGCGCTCACCGAGCTACACCACACCCCAAAACCTTGGCGGACTAAACCGCGGGCTCCGGCTCCGCAGCCCTGCACCCTGGTACATATTCCCTAGCTCCCACCTTTTCTCTGGTCCTAACCTCTCTCTCAAATCATAACGCCACCTTGTTGAGCCTTGTAAAGGCATACATTCCTATCTCATTTCCGCAGTTCACGGTGAATTTACTAGTGTTTACTGACTGCTCTAAAACGGAGAACAGTGGGGGTGCGTCTGAGGTCTTTCCTGTCCGCAACCTCTCCCCCCTCATACTTCAATTTTTATGGCAGAATTAATAGCTATAATGACTGCCCAATCTCGAATTCTATTCCTTAATTAAGACCACTTAATGGCCATAATGACTGCCCAATCTCGAATTCTATTCCTTAACCAAGACCACTCTTATGTCATCAATTCAGATTCGCTCAGCGCGCTTAAAACCCTTTATTCTAAAAACACAATGGTATCCGCCGTACAGTAATTTCTTCGGCCGCTCTATTCCCGTAAGAAATAGATCATACTATGTTGGACCCCTCTAATGAAATCGCCGGTCGACAGAGGCCAAAATGGCCAATGCTTATTTTCGGAGCTGTTCCAGGTACCTCCCAGATGTCATTCGATGAGGACGTCTCCTAACAACGGATTACTATCCAGCTCTCAGACAAGGCTTTTGATCTTATTGGCAAGTCTGGACGAATGTTCAGCGGAGAGCGAAACTTAGAAATATAAAGCCGAACATTAGTGGTTGTTCATCCTCCCACCGACGAAAGCGCTTACACGGTGATACTTCCATGCATTCATAATGGCCACACCTATTATCACTCAGCCACTAAATGACACGGGACCCTCTTCCCATTTGCAAATTTTGCAGTTGCCATAACCCGCAATCTGTTCACATTTTCATCGATTGTCTCCAACTGAACCCCATTCGACGAAGTCACTTTCCTACTTTATGGGCCATACCTTCTAAAAGGTTATCCCATATCGTTTCCGAATCTTCGCACTTTAGCAGCAACTATTTTCATGCATCTTCAAGAATTGAATACTTGACAATATTTGATTTTGTGTTATATTAGGACTTTATAATGTAAGGAAATCTTTTCTTGACTGAATATTCATTCTGCCATCCAAATACATACGTGCCAGGACCCACCCATGGAGTCGATTATTCAACCGTGTGGCCGTTTCTCTGAGCCGTGGGGGTTCTTACATCGAATCAAAAATCGGAAAAAAAATGTATACAACTTCCTTTATCCCCTTCTCAAGAGGGTAACACGGAACGACTACAGGAAATCGAACTTTAAGGCCAGCTATCTCAAACCAGCGCCAACAACGTATTCGCAGCCGAGTTATAATTCTTGCCCACAGGAAGATAAAATTCCAACTACTTCACGGAGGATTGAACCAGCGTCCTCTCGCATGAGAGTCGGTTAGTCGACCTCCTACGCCACGATATATATATATATATATATATATATATATATATATATATATATATATATATATATATATATATATATATATATATATATATATATATATATATATATATATATATATATATATAATAATATATATAATATAATATATATATATATATATATATATATATATATATATATAATAATATATATATATATATATATATATATATATATATATATATATATATATATATATATATATAATATATATATTGATTGCTTTTTGTTTTCTTTTCTACTTAGGTTGGGTCTTCTGTGGCTGGGATGTTGATGTTGCATGCGCTTTTACTTCAGCTTCCTGTTATGTGCCAGAAGATCCTGCTTTCTTTTGTTGGCTGCTTAATGCTTAATTATAGTCATGCACTCACGCAAGCTTATTTTACTATTTTACTAATTATCATTTTGTTTGTTTCATGTATATATTATTTCTTTCCCTTTAGGTCTTAAATTCTCTATTGGCCCCTTTTTGTATATGTTAATAATATTGGTAATTTGTAAGTAAAGTAAAGGTATTGGACTGTTGAGAGTGTTGGTTGAGAAAGAAGGAAGGTCGTGGAAATAGGTGGTTTCTGGGAGCAGAGAAACTGGGCCCAGTAGACTTTGTGAAAGGATCCTACATAGACACGGTTCCTGGATTTTCTAAATCTAACTGGATCACTCTAATATCATTGTTTTTTAATACGTTATTTACCATACTATTTACTATAATAGTAACTGTAAAGAGGATATTTTTTTTGGCACTAACAATAAGCAATCTGCAAAGAACATAAAGGTGAGAATAAGAGTTTGTTACTGTTACATAGGGTTGGTAGTTGAACAGATAGGCTTATTTACACAGTGGTAGCAGAGCGTAGTTACGCTACGCTACTTCAAGCTACAAGGGAATTATGGGAGGTGATAAGGTTGAAAAGGCAACTGGGAGTGGTGAAACGGTGACGACAGAGGTACGAACGAAAAGGGTATGTCCCCCCTTCAAAGGGGACATGAATGATGGTGATGCATTTGATATGTGGAAGAAAAAGGTGAAACTCTGGTATAAGGTGGATGGAAAAAATTATGAGAGTCCTGCAGGTGAGGTGTTAATGAGCTTAGGGGACAAGGCTTTTGAATGCGTTTGTGATGTAGAATGGGAGGGGTTGGAGAAAGAAGAAGGTGTGATGAAGATTTTGGATGACTTGGATAAAAAGTATGGAAAAGAACAACAGCGGGATCGGTATGATAGAATACTGGAATTCTTTTATATAAAAAGAGGATTAGATGAGACAATGAGAGAATATGTGAATAGGTATGAAGTGATAGAGAAAAAATGTAAAGTGGTTGGTAAAGTTGATTTGGGCGAAGATATGAAGTGTGTTCATTTATTAGAAGGAGCGAATGTAGATAACAACCAGAGACAGATGGTGTTAGCGTATTGTGGAAAAGACGCATGGGAGTTCAAGGTGTTCAAGGATGCTCTGTTGAATATATGTGAAGGACTTGGTAGTGATAGTAGGAATGTAAATAAAAGAAGTGGATGGGTAAGCAAAGAGAGACAGGAACAAAAGATGGAATGCGGCGAAAATGGTGCGGTTGGAGGACAATGGTTGAATAAAAGGGATCGGTATGGAAGAGTGATGAAATGCGTAGTTTGTGGGTCGCTGTATCATTTCGGTTTTAATTGTCCTCAGAGTTTACGGTATAGAATGGGGAAGGGGAATATGATGAGAGAAGGAGGAGTGAAGAACACACAGTGACAGGGATGACCAGTGGAAACAAAGAATGGTGAGAAGTGTGAACATGAAGAGAAATAAGATATATTGAATAGGATATGAAAGATGGACAGAGGTATGCAAGAAAATAGAAGAATATGACGCGATCAATGAATTACAGGATATTGCAAAATATGAATTAGTGATAAATATTCATTAAGTAGTGGAAATTTGAATGGCTGGGAGAAAGGAATATGAATCTGAGAAAATTATAATTATGAATATATGTTTGGAAACTAAATATTATAGCTGCAAAAGGATAAACTCTTCATCATTGTATTAATAGTAAATGTTTTCCTAGTTAGGATTATTCTGAGATGTTTACAGTTACACTGATTATATAGTCTTAGAATCATGATCATGATCAGACTTAGGAACAATGAAATAAATTAGACATATTGAATAATATAGTGAATTTAATATAAGATGATGAAAGTTTATATAATATTATATCTTATTGAAAGATAAAAATGAGCAATGTGTTTTGGTGAGAAAGGATATAAAGAAATTAATGGAAACAAGAAAGATATTAAAAGTGGGTGTAAAAATATATTCATTGGACCTTACATTAAAGGAAACTATAGGATTATTAGATATATAGCCCAAAGAAATGAAAGTTACAGTAAAGTGAAAATGATAGATAAGAACATGGAGACCGATATTTGTATAAGTTTCAGCTACAAACAAGACTATAATGGGTTCCCTTTATCAAAGTTTTATGAACTGCTAAACAGTTTGAAAGTTAGATGATAAAGGTTTATAGATGTTAATGAATTGTGTACTAGTGTGTACCAAACAGCATAGTTAAAATAAGACAGAAATCAGTTGATAAATCTTGGGAAAATAGGACAAAATATTTACAGTTTTCAGACATTTTCAGTAATCAGCGTTAATTAATGAAAATTGAAAGTTTGTGTGAAAAATTCTTTATTTAATGGTGCTTCCTGTGAAAGTCCCATGAGATGTGACAATCTGAAGCTGTGATTTGTTAGGACTGGTGAAAAACAGAAAGATGAAAGAGTATGGGTAGGAAGATGATCTAATATGTGATCGTGCAGCAGCTCAGTTTATAGATAAGCAGTATTCTCAGCTCAATTGTTGTTTGAAGCAAAATATCAGACACAGTTAGTGATAATAATAAAGATTTGAATATTTTAGATTTTGATGAGTTATCTTAATTCATTTAGAAGATATAAAAATGAGCTGACCATTAAACAGAGAGACAATGAGCCAGTAAAGTAGATAGGAACACAGTGGGATTTGTTGAACTGAAGGAGAAGTATATACAAGAGAAGATGAAGCAGAATGGAGGACCAGCAAAAATGACAGTGGATATGGAAGCCAGTGATATCAACTATGAAGTGAAGTGCTAGAGTACACATAACAGTTATCAGGCAAATAGCAATTAGATGAAAGAAAGACGATTCAGATGAAGAAGAGAAGAAAGATGAAGAGCAATCAGAGGAACTAGTGAGTGAACAAGAAGGGAACGGTTTTGTGGAAGTGGAGAGGGTGAATAAAACGGGGGTGCAAGAAGAGCAAGAAGAACAGCCGAATGGGGAAGAGGAAGAAGAGGTGCGTGATGTTAGGGTGAATGTGGGTAAAAGATATAGATGTGTAAACAGAGAGAGTAATGAAAGTATCGACGTAAGAGTGTTAAGTAGGGCAGGTAAAGCTAAAAGTAAGAAGTGGAGTGATTCTTATAACATACAGGATGTGAGAAGTGGTGAGAATAAATGGATTGACTTCAGAGATTATAAGGATATTGAATGTATAAGTGAGGACGAAGAGGTTTGGTTGATGGGAACTGAGGATGATAACAGGTTGCTAGAAGCTAAGATAAAAGAAATAGATAACTGGGAAGAAAATGATGTTTTTAAGAAGGTAAAAGATAGAGGACAAAAGTGTATATCTTTGAGATGGGTGATAACAGAAAAGGTGAAAGAGGGTAAACCTGTGTGTAAAGCTCGTTTGGTCGCCAGGGGGTTTGAAGAATCTGATGAAGATTTGGTAACAGAGGCTCCTACTTGTTCAGGGGAAGTGTTGAGGTTGTGTCTAAGTGTGATAAAGAAAGAAGGTTGGGAGTGTCATTCGATTGATGTAAAAGCAGCTTATTTGCAGGGTGACAGGATAAGTCGGCGAATATATGTTACGCCTCCAAAAGAAGCAAAAGATGAAGGCTATATTTGGGAATTACAGAAGACTGTTTATGGGTTAAAGGATGCAGCAAGGGCATGGTATGAGAAGGTGGTGAATGTTATAACCGAATTGGGTGGTAAGAAGAGTAGGCTGGAACCTGCCTTCTTTATGTGGAAAAATGGGGACCAGTTGGAGGGGGTGATGTGTACGCATGTTGATGATTTTTGCTTTGGGGGAACCCAGTGGTTTCTTGATACAGTTATTAAGGGTATGAAAGAAAAAGTGAAAATAGGCACAGAGGATGCAAGGGGGTTTAAGTATATCGGCGTGAACATACATGAGCAAAAGGATGGAATATGGTTAGAACAGAGGCAGTATCTGGAGAGTATAACTGTGCCGGATAAGAGGAAATATTTTGGTGACAGGGATATGAATAAGAATGAGTTGACTGCATATAGGTCTTTAGTGGGGCAAATGAATTGGTTATGTGGGCAGACGAGGCCGGATTTATGCTTTGATGTGAGTGACAGGAGTAGATTCTTTAAGGGTGGTAAAGTGGATGAAATGAGACAGCTGATTAATATCATAAAAAGGAAGAAAGAAGTTGACATGGGGATATGGCTGAGTAAGTTGGAAGGAAGGATTATGGTGGAAGTGTATACGGATGCGTCATATGGAATGGTGGGGAGGGTGAATCCTCAAGTGGGATATATTGTGGCTCTGAAGGATACGAATGAAAATAGGTGTCCTATTGTTTGGAAGTCTAGATGTATGAAGAGGATTGCTAGGTCAACGATTGAAGCCGAGGCTATTGCGTTTGTAGAGGGTACACAAGCTGGTATATATGTGGAGGAGGTTTGGCATCAGTTGTATGGGGGAAAGAGGTTAGAGGTGATTGTGTATACTGATAGTAAGACTCTGAAGAGCGCAATATATTCAGCTACGCCTGTGCAGAGTAGATTTTTGAGGATTGACATTGACTGGATGAAATGGATAATGACAGAAGAGAAAAGGATCTCGAGAGTAGAATGGGTTGACACTAAACATCAGTTGGCAGATGTGTTCACCAAAAGGCGTGTGGATGTCAGGGGAATAAAAGAGTATGTGGAAGGGAAAAAGAGAGAGAAGAGAAAGGTATAAGAATGATTGTTTTTTTTGTTTTCTTTTCTACTTAGGTTGGGTCTTCTGTGGCGGCTGGGATGTTGATGTTGCATGCGCTTTTACTTCAGCTTCCTGTTATGTGCCAGAAGATCCTGCTTTCTTTTGTTGGCTGCTTAATGCTTAATTATATTTTACTCTTTTTCTAATTATCATTTTGTTTGTTTCATGTATATATTATTTCTTTCCCTTTAGGTCTTAAATTCTCTATTGGCCCCTTTTTGTATATGTTAATAATATTGGTAATTTGTAAGTAAAGTAAAAGGTATTGGACTGTTGAGAGTGTTGGTTGAGAAAGAAGGAAGGTCGTGGAAATAGGTGGTTTCTGGGAGCAGAGAAACTGGGCCCAGTAGACTTTGTGAAAGGATCCTACATAGACACGGTTCCTGGATTTTCTAAATCTAACTGGATCACTCCAATATCATTGTTTTTTAATACGTTATTTACCATACTATTTACTATAATAGTAGTAACTGTAAAGAGGATATTTTTTTTGGCACTAACAATAAGCAATCTGCAAAGAACATAAAGGTGAGAATAAGAGTTTGTTACTGTTACATAGGGTTGGTAGTTGGGTAGTTGAACAGATAGGCTTATTTAAACAATGTGTACTACAACTTTTAGTACTTTACATTACAGTACTTCGAACTTTATAAGTATTGGGCACTTCGCTCTTTAGTCCGCTAGTCCGCTAGTCCGCTCCGAGCGGACTACCAGAATAGGTGCGGACTAGCGGAGGTGCGGAGTCGTCAGGAAATTAGCGGACTTGCACGTGCGGATCAAAAAAAGTTTCCGCTCTTTTGGTCCGCACCTTTTTAAAAAATGAAAATATAGTTTACTTATTAAGAATTCTTATTGGTTATAATAAAGAAATATAATTTTTATTTTGGGTTTATAACTAATTATACTTTTAGTTTAAGACTTATTGCTTTTTAATAATTAAACTTCCAAAAATAATATCAACCTCCTTAAAGGTACCATATATAATAAATAACATTTAAATTGATTTTATAGACTGAATGGCTATTACCCTCATCTAAAAAAAAAGTTTCCGCTCTTTTGGTCCGCACCTTTTTAAAAAATGAAAATATAGTTTACTTATTAAGAATTCTTATTGGTTATAATAAAGAAATATAATTTTATTTTAAGTTTATAACTAATTATACTTTTAGTCTAAGACTTATTGTTTTTTAATAATTAAACTTCCAAAAATAATCTCAACCTCCTTTAAGGTACCATATATAATAAATAACATTTAAATTGATTTTATAGACTGAATGGCTATTACCCTCATCTATAACTTTAATTAATTATATTATTACTATAATAACTAGGCAACATCTAAATCAATTCTGTGTAAAACCCAAATATATATATATATATATATATATATATATATATATATATATATATATATATATATATATATATATATATATATATATATATATATATATATATATATATATATATATATTTGTGTTTTAAACACAATTTAATATATATATATATATATATATATATATATATATATATATATATATATATATATATATATATATATATATATATATATATATATATATATATATATATATCTATATATATTTAATATATATATATATATATATATATTTATATATATATATATATATATATATATATATAACTGATAAACATATATACAAATAAATAAATATATATAAAAAATATATATATATATATATATATATATATATATATATATATATATATATATATATATATATATATATATATATATATATTTATATAAATATATATATATATATATATATATATATATATATATATATATATATATATATATATATATATATATATATATATATATATATATATATATATATATGTATATATATAACTACCGAGCTGATGCGTAGCACATTAGCATCGACTCTGCAGAGTCGAGGCTTTCATGGAATCTACTAAAGTCTTGGACGATACCTTCGTATGGGTGGACAGGGTGGTCAAAATATTTGCAGAAGGGAGGCAGAATGATTAGGTGAGGACCTTAAATTATCAATGGACTGCTGAAGTGAACTAACACCAGCAATCTTCTCACCAAGGACATCTTTCCTTTTCAGCATAGGCAGAATTTGTTGAACTTGTTCATAAAATATAATACCTCTCCCTAGTTCTGCTGCTGTAGAGCGAATATTTAGTATTGGTGGGGATATTTTGAGGGCAAAGAGGTCAGCCTTAACTGCTTTTAATTTTGAGCACCTAATCTTTCTGAAAGGAAATATGGATCTCTTGTCCTTTGAAGACGACATTGAGGAGGAAGTAAAAAATCTTGAGATTTTGTAAATATTCATTCATTTTCCATATAATATTATAAATAAAATTTTGTAAGGATAAATACTATTTAGTATTTAATATTAAAATCTTTTGTGAAGTCGCACATTATTAGCGGGAGACGTGCGGACGTGCGGACTTGCGATAGCGGAGGTTTGATGGTCTGAATAAGTGCGGAGGAGCGCTAGCGGACTACGTTTTCTCGAGGTGCTAGTCCGCTCGGAGCGGACTAAAGAGCGGAAGTGCCCACCTCTAATATATATATATATATATATATATATATATATATATATATATATATATATATATATATATATATATATATATATATATATATATATATATATATATATATATATATATATATATATATATATATATATATATATATATACAATATATACTTTGATAGAAGTGACACAAATCAAAATATTGCATTTGCCAGCTAATAATCAGAGCTATAGTCAATAATTGATAATTCTAATTGTCATTTTCCTATCAAACACATATATATATATATATATATATACTATATATATATATATATATATATATATATATATATATATATATATATATATATATATATATATATATATATATATATATAATAATAATAATAATAATAATAATAATAATAATAATAATCATAATCATAATAATAATAATAATAATAATAATAATAATAATAATAATAATAATAATAATAATAATAATAATAATAATAATAATAATAATAACTAAAAATCATAATCATTAAAAACTTATAAACTGTAATTTGCTCTTTGAAGCTATTTCAAAAAATATATTATTTGCTTGTAACATAAGATGATTGAATTATATACCTAATTATTATTATTTTTCAAAAAATAAAACCCGCTTTATTCTCACCACAAAAAAAAGAAAAAAAAAAGATGACAAGCTAAAAAAGATGTCGCCAATATTTTACATAGGAGCTAAAAGGAAGAAAGAACAATATAAATTTAAATCAGTAAGAATACTATATGAAGCATGTTTATGACAAAGAAACAGATATGCCACAACAAATAATTGACTGAAACCCGCAAGATGGTAAAACTATATTATACAAATCACAGACACTAGACTAGGTATGACATCACCCATCAGAACATATAGGGTGGTTAACTGTTGTAGCCAATGTGGAAAAGGTCAAAATTCATTTTACTTCCAAAAGAGCTATAATATATCCCATCTCCCTTGCTGGCTTCTTTGGCAACTAGCTCAACTTAAATCTTCCAGCTGAGAAGCCAACAAATGCAGAAAAATGCTATTAAGGGTGGCAGATGTTCGTTGCCGTGGGGTAAATCTATATGCACAAGCCAGTATAGAAGCAGTTTCTACGATTCAAATAGATTGATCCTTATATGAAGTAGAATATAGTAAATTTACCCTCCAAAGAATTCAAAAATTATATCATCTGCCTGTGTTTATCACTCGATCAATGGTGAACAAGCTCACAATAAGCGAGGGCAAGCGAAAACCTTTTTATATTATTTATATATATATATATATATATATATATATATATATATATATATATATATATATATATATATATATATATATATATATATATATATATATATATATATATATATATATATATATATGCTATATAACTATATATATATATAGAGTATAAAAATATAAAAAAACACATATAAAGAGAAAAATCTATAAGTATTTATATATATATATATATATATATATATATATATATATACTATACTATATATATATATATTTTTTTTTTTTTTTGAGTTAGTGTACAGGACCCACCACGGCTCACAATGAAGCGGCCACACTGGGCTGAAAAAAAACAGCACCATGGGAGGGCCTGTCATATACATGTTTCAAATGTCAAAGAAAGATTTGATTGGTGAAATGAATATTCAGTCAGTCAAAATAAATAAAAACTAAATAAAATTTTATCCTTGCATTGTTAATAGTCTTAAGATTACATAATAAAATCAAATGCTATAAAGAATATTCACTTCTTGAAGATACAAGAAAATAGTGTTACTGCTAAAATGGGAAGATTCAGATAAGATATGGGATAATCTTTTAGAAGGTGTTATGGACCGTAAAGTAGGAAAATAACGACAGCGAATAGGGTCCAGATGGGAACAATCAATGAAGATATGATGAACAGATTGCGGGGTGTGGCGACGGCAAAATTTGCAAATGGGAGGAGGGTCACGTGACATATAGTGACTGTGAGTGATGTTAGTGTGGCCAATACGGAGGCGTGCAAGTATCACCTCATGTAAGCGCTTTCGTCTGTGGGAGGAAGACCACTCACCGATGTTCGGCTTTATGTTTCTGAGTTTCCTTCCCCGCCGATCACTCGTCCAGCACTCTTGCCAACAAGATCGAAAGCCCCGTCGGAGAGCAGGATAGTAATCAGTTGATGGGAGGCGGCCTTGTCGAATGGCATCGGGAGATATATATATATATATATATATATATATATATATATATATATATATATATATATATATATATATAAAATATAATATATTATATATATATTATATATATATATATATTTATATAAATATATATATATATTATATTTATATATATATATATATATATATATATATATATATATATATATATATATATATATATATATATATATATATATTTATATATATAAAAACTCTACATAGAAAAAACTATATAACACTCTTCATCCTCGACTAAAACTAACAATAATATATATATATATATATATATATATATATATATATATATATATATATATATATATTAGGGATGTGCCGAATAGTGAAAAAGCCGAATACCGAATATTCGGCTAAAAGTATTCGGCCGAATACCGAATATTCGGCCGAATAATCACTTCGCTATTCGGCCGAATAGTTATTTCAAAGTTCGGTCATCCATTTAGGGAAAAATAAAGAAAACTTACACTGGTCAACAAAAAAAGGTGAAATTTTTCTTGGATGGACTTTTGTAGCAGATATATAGTAATTCGGAGGTGCTGATTCCATATATATTCTCGGATTTGCTGTATCACATCCCGTTTTCGTGCAATCATGGATCCCTATTTTTGCATATTCCCTAGGAATGACAAAATTCATGTGCGCACTACGTAGGCTGTATAGACGTTACCTTCCGCATATATCTACAGTAGCAGCAAGTTTACTGCGGTCGATATTCGGGAAGCATGTGGTAACTTTAGTACGTCTACATGTATGGATGCCAATGACCTGGATGATGTCTATCATCCATCTGAAATACAGTCGGATGGTCCGTCATTGTTCACCCAGGGTGAACTGAACGATCTTGTATGAGAGTTGTATTTGCCGAAGTTGTCCTGAGCTGTTGGCTTCGAGGTTGCATGAAAAATGACTACTGGACCATGGCACAAGAGTAACATTTTATCGTAACAGAGAAGCAGAGCTGCGGAGGCTCTTCCAGTCAGATGGTAACCTTGTGTATTGCAGTGAAGTTGCAGGCCTACTACTCGCTATGGGACTCCCAGCATACGATGCAGGTGAGTGGCGACTGTTTATTGACACTTCCAAGAGCAGTTTAAAGTGTGTGTTGTTACACAACGGCAACAGGTATGCTTCGGTTCCAGTAGGGTACTCGGTACGGATGAGAGAGGAGTATGCAAAAATCAAGACAGTTTGGAGAGGCTACAATATCAGGTACATGGATGGTAAATATGCGTCGACCTCAAAATGGTAAACATTTTGCTCAGTCAGCAAGCAGGTTTCACCAAATATCCCTGCTTCCTGTGCTATTGGGACAGCCGGGCGGCAAAGGATCACTGGACCAAAAGAGAATGGCCACCGAGGGAAACCTTGACGCCAGGTGACAGGAACATCGTACGTGAACCACTTGTACAGAGAGAAATCATCATCTTACTTCCACTACACATAAAACTTGGTTTGATGAAACAATTTGTGAAGGCCCTGGACCATGATGGTGAATGCTTCCGCTATATATGCTCAACGTTTCCTGGTCTGAGTGACGAGAAGAAAAAAGCTGGGATATTTGATGGCCCACAAATACGGACACTCCTCCGTGATGCTGCCTTTGCTACAACAATGACTGTGTTAGAGGCAAGAGCGTGGAATGCTTTTTCAGATGTAGCACAGAATTTTCTGGGGAACAGGAAAGCCGAGAACCACTAACATTGTACAGGAACTGCTAGACAGTTTTCATTCTCATGGATGTAGAATGAGTATAAAGTTGCACTACTTACATTCTCACCTAAGAAAATTTCCGGATAACCTAGGCGATGTTAGTGATGAGCAGGGTGAACGCTTCCATCAAGATCTAAAGTTCATGGAAGGACGTTACCAGGGCAAGTGGGATATCAATATGATGGCCGACTATTGTTGGAGCTTGATGAGGGATATTCCAGACGCTATGCACAGTAGATCGTCTACGAAGAGAAAGTTACTACCATCGTAGGTATGTTTACATTAACTAAACCCATTCCTTCTATTACATTCATTGTTGTCCCATATTACTCTTTATTCATAGTTGTATTATATGTTTAACATATATCTATCAAAGACATGTATCATATCATTGTGATTTGTTTCTCTCCCTTCATATATCCAATATATATATATATATATATATATATATATATATATATATATATATATATATATATATATATACTATTTTTTTTCTCTTCTTCTATATATATATATATATATATATATATATATATATATATATATATATATATCCCAATAATTGTGATAGACCCTCTTGAAAAAGGTAAAAATCATAAAATTTTACAAATCTGTGTTACACACAATATCTCACAAATGCGATGTGATATGCAAAAACCGATTACATTTTTGGAATCAGCACATCAATAATCAATTGCGAAACCCCGTCCAAGAAATTTCATGTTTACCAGTGTTATATACAAAGTAATAAAACAAAAAGTAAATAACTATTTCTTACCTATAGCAAACCATTCACATATTAAAAATAATTAAATGAAAATTGAAAAGTTTCGTAGTTAAAGATATTAAACTAAACTTCATTTGAATAAGCTCTAAGGTTAAAATGACAGAACATTAGCAGTTCTCCATTTTCAGGGGATAACCTATTTCTTGTGGCTTCATAAATATTTCCTCCTGTTCTAAATATTCTTTCACTTTCGACTGATGATGGTGGAGCTGAAAGGTATTTTATTGCTAGTTTTTTCAAATTCATAAAACTATTTCCAGTGTTTTTCCACCAATTGAAGGGAATATCATTGTCTTCACTGGTCAAAGTAGGCAAACTTATATATTTGTTTATTTCTTGATGTAATTCCGTATGTAGCCTTTTACTTTTATGTACAATAATCACATCGTCAGAAGAATGGGACTTTCTTTTTTCACTCTCACTTTCTTTTCTGTATGACGATTTTGATGCCACAATTTCTTTAAAACAATCCATTAAAGAAGTGAAAATGGAACCTTCAGCTTCACTTTCCCCACTACGTGAATCATCGTCAGCAGAAGAGTCAGGAGCTAAATTTTCATGCATTTCTTTCCATGCCTCAACGACCATATTTTTTACTGATTCATCTGATTCATGTTGAAAAATTAGCTTGAATCGCAGATCTAAGAAAGTAGCTACACACAAAGATTTATCACATAGAAACTTAGAAAGTCTTTTTTCTACTGATTTCTTAAGCTCTTCAACGAGTGTAATTATTCCACTGAAGCTTTTGCTTTTAATTGCCTTATTTAAAAATAGATTTATTGCTAAAATGGAAGGGATCACTTGGGCGACTGTTACTTCACGTTTAATGCTTGTTTTAGTGATGTTGTCAAATGGCTCAAGTAAATGGAATAATTTTGCCACTGAAAATCAGTCAACATTTTCTGATTGCATTCAGCAGCGTATATGGATAGGGGAACTTTTTGTTCAAACAATCTTTTAAGCATATCATAAGTTCTGTTCCAGCGTGTAGAAACGTCTTGAATTAATTTATGCTGTTTGACATTCAGCTGCATCTGTAAAGTTTTAAGCTTTGCAGCTGCCGTTGCTGAATGGTGAAAATGAGAGGATATGCTTCTGCAAGTAAATAAAATATCTTTAACAGACTTCTGACATAATATTGAATCGTGAATGCATAGTTGCAACATGTGAATAAAACATGAAATTGATAGCAAGCCACTCTCCCTTATACCAGCTACCATGTTTGGTCCATTATCCCGTATCACTAAATGAATTCTATTTTTTAGAATATTGAAAAATGTCAAAGGCCCTTATAGGATCTGACAAATGACAAAGATTTTCGCCATATTGGCTACAAAATTTGGCTATATTTTTATTTTTTTGGAAAATAAGTTTCTAAAATTTCAATTTTAAATTGAAATAACTTTCCCTTATGTTGACGTAATTTATTGTTTATAAAGCTCAATATTCGGCCCGAATAGTTCGGCAAAAAGCCGAATACCGAATATTCGGTATTTTGGCCGAATAG